>NJDD01000366.1:52530-66761 GCA_002245505.1 Calephelis nemesis
TTGTTCTATATTAAATTTTATTCTTTTTACTTATTTTTTTAACATAAGAGGGCAGCGAATAAGTACACAATTCTTCTGATAGAAAGAGACAACCGAGGCCTATAGACACCAAAGATAAAACTGGTGTGTCGCTTTCTTTATCTACCGGCTGCCCTACCCTCCAAACTGGAACGTGGCAAGAATAGGTAAAGCGGTGGGATCCTACACAGCTAAGTTGCTGCACAGCACCAGTATTTTTATTTGTAGTTACACAAATAATTTTATAAACTTTTCATAGAATGGTGACATACTAACTATTAAATTCTTAATATTTTTTAGATAAAAGTGTCAACTCATCCGTAAGACTAATTCTCCCCACCATATCATCAGTCTTTGCTATTATACTAATATACTTGAAAGCTATAAAGGCTTGTAAAATAACTTGCACAAAAGATAAACAGCCTAGCTTCAGGTTTAATAACACA
The DNA here is from genome assembly GCA_002245505.1 of Calephelis nemesis. Lineage (NCBI taxonomy): Eukaryota > Metazoa > Arthropoda > Insecta > Lepidoptera > Riodinidae > Calephelis > Calephelis nemesis. The sequence continues at coordinate 52,995 of NJDD01000366.1, forward strand.
CGATTATCTTCACGATATCGGAGTTCGATTTTAATCGATATCAAAATTCGTTTCTAGAAGAATCAACATCCCTACTACTTATTTATATACGTCGTGTCTGAAAACATTTCTGACCAGAAAGTTGAGTAATATTTTTTGTTTGACTAATGGGCTCGGAAACGAGACTTCGCTAAAGTTTCACCCCCATTAATACCTCGTACTTCACTTGACTACTGTGACTTTAATTTTAAGGGAAACTGTTGCAAACAAATGTAGGACATTAATTATTACCCAGTGGGTCACTATTTCTAACTAGGTTCTTTTTTTACACTTAGATTTTTACTCAGTTTTGTTAATAACTTTATCAAATAGGACGACGAAATCTCTTTTTCAACTGACGATAAAATGGGGGTAATGTTTACTTTCTACAGGTTTTGATAATTCTTGTTGTATTGGATAGAGTAATTTCAGTACTCAAAATATTTAAAAGCACTACGAAAAGTTGGCTTTGATTTTAATATATGGTCTAATGTTTAAATTGTCATTAAAGTCTGTATTCCGCAAATTTGTAAATTGCATTCTACATTAAAGTCTTGAACTTTAGAATACAAATGTTATTATTATTATTAAAAAAATATTTTAGTACATAATTTAGACTAAATGGCAATTGTTATTATTCTGGAAGACACCGATTTCATTATTATGTCATTTAGGACACAATAATTTATGAGCAGTAAAACTGTAGAAATCGACTTCATTTTAATTATCACATCTTGATTTGATAATCTTTTTTTTTAAATTTAACTTATAATTCCAAGGTTGATAAAACTTAGGTATATGGGACATGAAATTTTACCAAAACCTAACTTCCGTTTTTTAATGTATCCTTCTTGATTATATATGAATTAATAGGAATAAATTACAGGGATAAATTAATTTACATTGTAAAAATTGTTGTTTTAATAAATAATCTTATAATAAATACAAAATAAAGTGTGTTGTAGATTGTAACTAAATAATTAAAATTAGTAATTTGGTTAATACCTATTAAATATTTGCACACTACAAGTTGGTAGAATATGTTGAAACGCTTAAATAATTTTGTAACACTCATATTTCGCAAATAAATATTTTTCTTTTCTTTTCTTCTTCTTTTGAGGAATTACATGAAAATGTATGGATTATTAATTTATGGTTACTGTCCCGTAAAATTAAAATTACGTTACAAACAGACAAAAGAAACATGTAGTCGAACTAATAACCTTTTTGTAGTCGATTATTAAGATGCATTATTAAACATAACTCATAAATCACTAAGTTTGTCTGGTTAAGCAAATTTATAAGGGAATACCTCTAAGTAATGACAAAATTAATAAATTAATGTAATATAACAAATATTATTAATTTATTTATTATTACTTTATTGGTAAAATACGTATAATATTTGTTTCATATGTATTTTTGTAATTTAGTGAATATTATTTGTTTGTATATTTAATATACTTTATTTAACATGTGTGTATTATATGCAAAAAAAAACAATATATTTATTAGATTAGCATAAGTTTTGTTTTATGAAGACCTACCTTACTTTTGAAATTACATAAATTGTCTTCTTCACCCTAAGGTTGTCTGTCAGAGATCGCTCTGAAACGATAAGACCGCCTTTGTTAAATGTTATAAGTTAAAGAGAGTGTATTAATTTGTAAATTTTGGTGCACAACAAAGTGTATTCATTAATTCATTCATTCATGTAACTATAATCATCAAAATCGATTTATAATTATTGAAGAAATAATCGCGCAACAAACATACAAATTAAATGAGAATCTCCGCCTTTTTGGTTAGCTCGTTTTGTGCTTAAGCCAAAATCTGTAAGCAAATATAAAAAAGTTGTGTCGTCATATTACTTTGTGTTTTATATCTGTGAGGTCTGTGATGTCCATGAATTTCGCAACATGTATCCATATAATAAAGCCTTTTGCTGCCAAAATCACAAATTCACAGGCGGTTCAAATCCTTAAATCTAGGGTTTCGCCGAGACTGAATCATATGTCACAATATGTCTGCCTTGCCAAAACTGAGAGATTTATAGTAGATTATTTTACTTTCTATCTTTACTCGATTTCGAAAGGAGGAAGTAAATTTTCGAGTGTTGATGTTCATATGAATGAGTTTTTGCATTTCGTTACTTTTGTTCGAATGGAAGGCGACCCTTATTATGGAATTTATAGGGTCGTGGTCCCAATAGAGACATGTTTGAGTGACAAGGACAAATGGTTATACTAACGTTAAAAATTTAAGAAGGTATGTATTTCACATACTCGTTAAATTTTGGAAATATTTAATAAAAGTGACCAACCGCTGGTCGAGCTAGACCATAAAAGGTCTCGTAGCAGCAAGTATTATAAAAATCATTGAAATTTGAAATGAATTGCAGTTTGCAAGAATTTCTTGCTATTCAAACATTTCTTATATAGTATCTTCACGCACATATCCTCGAATGGGTAGGCAGAGGCACAACCAGGGTATCCACGACTAGCCGTAGACGCTAAGTCCCACAGTGTGATAGGTGGCAAGTCTATCGCCAACCGAGCACATATCTAATCCCGAACAATATTTTTTTTGGAAATTTGGAAAAAGCCAATTATCTTTTTGTTGCCCGGGTTCCGAGATTCGAGCCCGGGACCTCACGCAGTCAAGTCCGACAATTGAACCCTTATACCACAGAGGCGACTTATACAGTTGGGGTTAACGTCACTAAGTTCACTTATTACACTCTTAGCAATTTTTAAGCAAACACGGAAGATCAGTGAAATTTCTCGAATTAACGCAAATTTAAAATATCCAAAACATTATATTATATCGTTCGGGAAATTGCGTGGCGTCTTTTCGTCCGAAATACCTCAGTGTCTCAAGACAAAAGCCTTTAACCAGTGTGTGTTACCAGTGATGACCTACGGCACCGAGACGTGGTCTCTTACTGTGGGCCTGATAAACAAGCTTAAGGTTGCACAGCGAGCTATGGAGCGGGCTATGCTCGGGGTTTCCCTGCGAGATCGATTCAGAAATGAGGAGATCCGCAGGCGAACGAAAGTCACCGACATAGCCAGCCGGGTTAGCAAGCTGAAGTGGCAGTGGGCGGGGCACATAGCGCGGAGAACTGATGGCCGTTGGGGCAGAAAAGTTCTCGAGTGGAGACCACGTACCGGCAAACGAAGCATAGGACGGCCACCCACAAGATGGACAGACGACCTTATGAGGGTCGCGGGGTCTCGCTGGATGCAGGTCGCTTCCATCCGGTCGACGTGGAAGTCAACGGGGGAGGCCTATGTTCAGCAGTGGACGTCCTATGGCTGAAATGATGATGATGATGATGATGATATTAAAAGGCTTGTGATAAACGATTGCGCGATTCTAAGTGTGTGACGAACATATAGATGTCTGCATTTCCGGGTCTGGGTGTTTATTAAATTTATTCTGGTATTTTTTTAAGTATTTCTATGTATTAGTATCGTTGACTAACACCCATAACACGAGCATATAATTTGCTTACTTTGGGGTTAGATTCAATTTGTGTAACTTGTCCAGGGATATTTATTTCATTTATTTATTTAAGCAACACAATGCCATTTTTGGACAGTTAGGTACAACTATTTTAAGTGTTGATGTTACAGTATCTATTAAAAAAGATACTAGATCTCGTTAAAACTAATTTTCACTTAAATTTTACATGGCGATGGCCTTTCTCATGCTGACCTACAAGTTACAATAGCATTTTTACTATAGTCATCCTTTCTTCATACCTTCACAGGCTTCACATCATAAAGAAACATGACGACTTTCCGCATGAAAGATCAAACTTCTCAAAAGGTACGTGTACAGTCAAATCAATTACATATGTATCGGATCAGCGAACTGAGAAATATACGGATCGGGATCCAGGTAGCGCACCCGTTTCCGGTTTCCGAGCCGTGGAACTCATTACACACTTTTGAACTAACGTTCGTCAAAATCAAATCCAAATTCTATTACTGTTATTGGTTAAACAAGCTTTTGTTTAATAGGAACTATAGACGGTTGTAAACAACGGTTGTAATTGATTTGCATCCGTCTGGACCGCAGATTTACCACCCCTTCTTAGCAACGACCCCTGTAACCTATGTTCGCTTAACACCTTGCACGTCGTTGGCTCGTTGGGCTATCATTCATAGATTACTCATACCAACATGGCCGCTTGCCTATAATGTGGTTCTGTTTGGAGGCGTCTTACCCTTCCGAATTGAACCCGAGCCTCGTGGGTGATCGGCATAGTTAGGCGTATACACTACCCACTCGACCAACGAGGTTGCTTATTTTAAAAATAACTTTTAATTGTTTTCTATTTACCCTACTACCACAACAAATGTTGAAAAATAGAAATTGGTAGGTATAGGTACTCGCATTATTCTTATTTGTATGAAACAACCTCTAGAGCTAAACATTGTTAATATTGTTATAATAAATCGTAAAATATTTGTAATTGTTTTATGATCTTATCTATTTTATATTACTTTGTGATTAATTAATTATTGAGTTATTGATACTGGAATATTATTTTAATATTTAAAATATGTTTAACTTGCATTTTATTCTTATCCCTTAATTTTTAAATCATAGAATTATCTTTAAATTAAGTAATTTTAATCATTGGTATTTATTGCTATTAATCTAAAATTTGTATATATTGTTTATTAGATTTAAGAATATAATCTTAACGCATGTAACTGAGATAATATTTACCATGTACCTATTGTAAAATGTATTTAATGATTTGTCTTGTTGGCAGTATTTGAAACAAAATCTATACATATAATAAATCTGTAGAAGGGTCAATTATGTACATTGAAAATATTGAAAAAATAAATGGCAGTGTTACTGGATCCATGCCATACCCAAATATGTGATAAAAAAAATTGTCTGTCTGGCTGTCTGTCTGTATGTTCAAGCATCACATGAAAACTAAGGGTTCGATTGCGATGAAACTTGGTATAATTATACCTTATTTTCCTGGGCATAAAATTGGATACTTTCTATCCTGGAAAAATACGTAGAAAAAAATCTTAATTTTTCAGTTTTATCACGCGGAGACCGACATCCGCGGCGGGCGGGCTCTACCACCAACTTATAGTGACGGTCTTTTTGCTGTTTGATTGTATAACAATCGTCCTTAATATAATATAAGAAGGTCAAACATGAATTCGTATTTAAGTTCCATAATGAAAAGTAAACACTTCTTAGAAGTACATAATATTTTTGGTACGACCATTTTATACAAATTGTAAGTTTAAACACTTGTTAACTGTTCGCAAACACGAGTCCGGAGGTTTTAAAAAGGCTCTTGCAAGTGATTCCATTTTCCGTATTTCCATAAAGGTTTTGTGAAGAGGTAGTAGCTACTTTCGTTTGGTGCGATGTTATACACTATTTATTTATATACCAGCAATTTCACGCAGCTTCGCCTACGTAACTTGGCTTCTACTGCACTGATTTTGATGAAACAAAGGTTATGTCGCTCAAGGATAATGTAGCATTCTAAAAGTGAAAGATTTTTTAAATCGCTCCATTAATTTCAGAGTCTATTCATTTCAAACAAACAAACAAAAAATCAAACATTTTCTCTTTATAATATTAGTATAGATATAAAACAAACACTTGTTTATTATAATACTTATAGCTCGAGATTTCATAGACCAATTTTCATTTTGATTTCTTGGATTTCTATCGGCCTCGAATAGCAGAAAATATCTTTAAAACAATGAAATCTCGACGAAAACATAATCTATATATATAAAGGAAAGTGATGTTAGTTACACTTTTTATAACTCAAGAACGGCTGAACCGATTAGGCTGCAAATTGGTGGGAAGGTAGCTTAGAACCGGAAGAAGGACATAGAATACTTTTTATTCTGTTCAACTGTGAGGAAACTGGGAAAACCACATTTTAGTTTTTCCCATACAAACTGAATGGGCGGAACGAAGTTCGCGGGAACAGCTAGTTATTAAATACATATAAATCATCTATATACATTAAACCATCTATTATAGAAAGTCGTGTTAAATAGTTAAACCGATTAGGGTGAAAATTGCTGGGGAAGTAGCTTAGAACCAGGAAAAGGACATAGGGTACATTTTGTCCTGTACAAGGAAACTGGGAAAAACAACATTTTATTTTTTCCATACAAACTGAACGGACGGAACGAAGTTCGCCGGAACATAATTTGCAATTATATACTTGTACTTGTAATTACTCACTCATTTCATTGTGATTTTTTTAAAATAACCTTTCAATTTTAAAAAGCAGCAGTGCACATTTTTATCATTCTTAGAATTTATGTCTGTCTACGGCATAATCGTAATTACGCGAATTTACTAAACCGATCGTAACCAAATTTGGCTGGAGGTAGCTTTATGTTCTGAAGCAAGTTAGAGGACGATTTTTATCCAGTGCACTAAAGGGGTTCAAGTGTAAGAGGGATAACAGTCAAAATGTACATTGGGCTACAATTGATTAACGCTTAATATTTATCTACAGGATGCCTTTACAGATTGTCCCATAATTTTCTACAAGTCACAAGTTTTGCAGTTTAGGAAATACAGATTTATCAAAACTCAGTATAAAATGACCAAATAATTATCATCATCTTACACATTTTCAAAGTTCCCTTGAGGGTAAGCAGAGAATATGGAGTGCTAAGTGAACGAGGTTTACCGGGTCAGCTAGTGTTAACATAATTTTAAAACAATTTTTCCCCGTGTTGGTCCGGGCTCCTTTGCAGAATAGACCATCTGCCTTCCTGCCAGGCAGCTCGTAAAAGGCGAGCATAGGCTTACCGTCACTAACACCGTGACATTTGACTAGGTGGTAGAGTTTCGCAACGACTCGCCCGGATTGGTACCACCACCTTACCTATTCCTGCCGCCATAACGTCATGACGTGTTCCGGTTCGGAGGGTAAGGTAGCCGGTAAACTTACTTCTGCTCGAGGCCTAACATCCTGACCTCAGGTTGGCAACGCGCCATTGCCATCTTTGATGTCTCTAAGCGGCGTGAATTTCTTAACATCAGGAAATCCGTCTGCTTGTTTGCCTTCCTATAACATAAAAAAAACGACAGTAATGTTGAAAGCAGTTATATTAAAATCAGTTCATTAGTGACAGAGACAATCATGGCGATTCTACAATTTGCGATCTGCAATTATGAAGACATTTCTTACCTCGCACAACACCTTTGTGGAATCAGTTACCGAGGGCGGTTATGACAAACCAAACCAAACAATTATGACGTAGGAACCTACAATAAAAGAGCGTATTCATTCTTTAAAGGTCGGCAACGCATCTGTGATACTCCTGGTGTTGCGGATGTCCGTGGGCGGAGGTGATCACTTTCAATCAGGTGACCAACTTGCTCGTTTGCCTCCTCTTGTATAAAAAATAGAGTCGAAATTAAATTTTTCTCCTTTTTTGACTCGGATAAATAAAAGGCGAACAATCCAGTAACATGGCGTATTTAATTCGTATTCTGTTATGATATTAACATTTGTTGTTATGATTTTTATTAGATTCTATATTTTTATTGCTCGCATAACATAAAATATCGGAGGGAGCAAAATTAAGATTACAAAAATAATCGGAAAAAGGAAATTGGAGAGATAATTTAACCTTCGAGCGTTTCGAGGATGAGATGATAACAAGGTACTTAGTATTCAAGGCACGGGAGGTCGATTCACCTGCTTTTCTTATTATGACTATTGTCGACCCAAAAGGATTTGACTCTTCCACAGAATGACAATTCTGCTCGATGAAAAATCAATTTGGTTGAACGACCAAGACACTGAGCTTCCATTCTGTGGCACATTCTTTTATTCAACTTGTTACGTTTCCTGCTTTCGACGTTGGAGTGATTTTTAAAATTCTCATTCTTGAAATATATAAGAATCCGCAAGTTATTTTGAGGAGCAATCCGTACTTGAAATGCGAAAGTGAGTTTATTGCACGTTGCAACGAAGCGATATCCTACAATTTTTGAAGTGAAAACTTCTTTAGCGGCATTGCGCACTTATTTGGAAGGGGTAAAAACTTCTTAGCTCGCGTCAGGACAAGTGACCTGATCGAAAATTCGTAAGACGTTGGAGAGTAAGCAGCCGGCGCGGCGTAGGAGAGGAAGTATCTCCCTCTCTTTGTACAGCGCAGCACAAATGTATGCCTGCGCCTGCTGTTTCGTTTAGACGGCGCAGGGTGCTTGCGCGAATGTTCATGTTATCATATTTGTGTACGATAGCGCAATAAATGAATATTGTATTCTACCACATAAATGATAGTACTTTGATACTGATAATAAAAGCAATTCGTGCAAAATTATTCCCTAACCATTCCAAAATATCAAAAATGCACAACTTTAATATTCAAGTTCTCACTTCTGCCGGCCCTCCCGGAATGCAACCCATTTTTTATGTGAGAGATCAGCGAACAAGCACACAGGTCTTCTTCAAACATGGCCTATAGACACCATTGATGTTACAGGCGCGTCGCTAAACTCTGCTGGGATGGAAGGACAATTTTACTAGTCTACCAGCATCACACGGAACAAATGTTGCTTGTTCATTTCATATGTTCAATTTTATTATCGTATATTACGGAGTTGGATTACGGATTGCTGTAAAATTTGATATATCATTACTAAGTAAAACAATGAGAACTAACAAAAACACGAAACCGATTTGTTTTCATGAAAATCCAGTGTTTACAACCATCTGGATAATTAACATTTTTAATTATTTATACGGGATACTCACGATCTTCTTTTATTTTATTTGTCGATATTTCGGCCTAGTTGCATAGGCCGTGGTCACGACGGGACTGCGGCAGCGAGCTGCAACTTTTGATAAGAGGATCTACTGACAGATGAGCCTGTCAACCCTCCGTCTAATTCTTCTTTTTTGAACGTCCTTGTCACAATCATTTCTGGGCACTATATCGTGAGTATCCCGTATAAATAATTAAAAATGTTAATAATACGCGACGATTTAAGTTTAAAATCTTACATCTGGATAATGCTTAATGCTTAATAACGCCCTAATCACGCCTTTCAGAAAAGTGATCTTGGTGGACACTTTGTTTGAAACAAATCAAAATTTGGATTGAAACTACGTTCCACACGAATGTACCGTAACGCACGTACACGAACGTACCGTAAAACCAAAGTTTTAATCCGTGTAGAACCTCTGTTATTAGGCCTCGAGCTAAGTAGGTAAGTATAATAGCTGCCTTAGCCTCTCGAATGAAACACGCCAACGACAGACCATACCTAGCAGAACTAACACCTAGTCAGATGTCACAATGCTAGCTACTAGGCAGGAATGCAGAGGCCTATTCTGCAAAGGAGCCCAGATCAACACGAGGATATGTGTTCTTATAGTTTTGATGTATTAAGTGTGTACAAAGTGTAAGTAACTTACAAACAAATAGGTACTGAACGTAAAAATAAAATAGACATATATATTTAGTGATAAAGCCCTGACCTGATGATGCTTCAAAGTGTAAAAACGGGTGGACTATAGCATCACATAAAGTGTTAAATTAAGTGTAAAGTAGTAAAGCACAAGCGTTTACCTAAAAAAAGTGTGTATACAATGCAATTCCACCAAGTGCCGACAACAGCAATTAGGGGAAGGTTGCGATCATTGGACCGGCTCTTTCATTGGACCACCAAATTTTTTCAAAAACTATGCGTACCACAGCAAGTTGGATGTGTTCATAGGCAACAGTACTGATCCCCTTGCCCCCCCCCCCCCNNNCTAAACCTCAGTGCGCTCGCGACGCATGCAAGTAGTGACGGGAGTATATGTGTTAGCGGCGACCGTAATATAAAAACCCTACCATCAAAAAAATGATGTAAGTAGTATTGTATTTCTTCATATTTGATGATTTTATTATATCAAATAACAAATTTATCTATGCTCACATAGACTATGAAGTTTTGCAACAAATTTTGCACGATTTTTAATACCTGCTTTCGTTCTGTTTATATACCTAGTTTCCATCAATGGACCACTATGGTGACGCCACTATTGGACCAGTCCAATCAAAGAAACTTAATGAATTACCTATTTTCACTTAGTATAATCCTAAGAAATGTTATTGACTTTGTGAATTTCGTTTACATTTTCTTGATACCCATAAAAAAAATTAAATATATGTATGTAAACTGCAGCAATATCAAAATCAATAAAAACCTAAATATTTTCGTATAGTGTAGGTATATTAGTATTTAACGTATTTGATACTTACCTAACTTTTTGTTACAATTAGACTTTATTTTTATACTTCAGAATGTCGGCAGAGAAAGAAAAGAGAAATATTATTGTTAGAATGAAACTAGTATGAATCGTTAAGAAAAAAACTATTGGAATAAACGAAGCGAGTCGAGTCCATGGTTTACCAAAAGCTACATTAAAAAGAAGATTGAACGGGAGAAACGGAGTATTCCCATTTGAGCTTTCGAAGAAGTAAAATATTATGACTGTTACAGAAACTACTTATTGAAAAAAAAAAATTATATTGTGTTTCACTTAGTCACCTTCATTGGACCGTTAATACAAATATTTCTAAGTCCAATGATGGCAACTTAGTGGTCCATTCAAGGGAACGGTGGTCCAAAGAAAGCAACTCCTCCTATGTTGTTATATTTCTAAAACCTATCAACTTTCATTACCAATAATTTATATACCATTAATTTACACAAGCAGCATCACATCCCTACAAATGGTTTTCAATTTTCGATGATATTTCATGAGAAATTACTTGCTAAATTTAAGTGATCCAATCATAGCAACCTTCCCCTATAGATTCTAGTGTTATATAAATAAATTTATCAATAAATTAAAACTTAAAAACCTTAATTTCCCTTTAAAAAGTAAAAAAATCGCTTAATCTCCTCACTTTCACCCGCCACAACTTTTAAACAGCTCAACCGATTTTCATCAAACATGTCTAAGAACACTCGCACATAAGTTACCTTTAACACAAAAAAAAACTAAATTGAGATCACTGCATCCGTCCGGGAGTTATGATGCCACAGACAGACAGATACGTCAAACTTATAACAACCCTCTTTTTGCCACAGGGTTTTATAAAAATAGACTTATTTATCTTTAGACTTAGTTTAATTTTATAGCACTTTTTAATTTATTTATAAAGCCCTGATGATGCTGTAAAAACTGAACCGTTTGGGTATAGCATTACATATAATGTTAAATAAAGTGTTTAGTGGAAAAGTACAAACGTTTACCTCAAAAAAGTGTGTATACAACGGAATTCCACCAAGTGCCGACGATAACAAGAATAGATTCTAGGTGCTATATAAATCATAAAAAGCAGAGAAACATCTGCTAACAAGACAAGTCTTACAGATCAATATAAGAGACGGTTTGTATTACCATACTAACGGCGTACTCCTAATTTGAATGTAATATTCACTGGGGGCGTCCTCAAGCGGCCTCCGAAGATTTGCATTCTTCTAAATTCCGATTTAAAATGCCAGATAAAAGAAAGTCATTGAAATTAAAAATACAGATACTTCCGATCTGGATATCGTCCGGAATATTTTATTTAAAGGAATATATTTATGTTTGTTCATGGTAAACGTTAGTGTTTCATAATCTCCGTATACACGTAACAGTTACAGACGTTTATTGTAACTTTTTTAAACCTAACTCAAGCTAAGACTACAAAATTTTCGTTACAACCTTTATAAATGTCAGAAGAAGTATGAGAATAGGATAAATGCGGTTAAAATGAGAGCGCTTCGGAAAATCTGTGGTGATAAGCTCGCTGACTGCGTTCGTAACAGTGAGATCCGAGCAAAAGTGGGATTAAAAGAAAGTGTTGACGTTAAAATGAGTGTGGCCATGCTCCGCTGGTTCAGACATGTTGAAAGAATGGCAGATGAAAGATTGACAAAGCAAATATAAAATGCAATTGTGGATGATGGGTGTAGATACCCGGGGAGACCTAGGTTGACATGCCACGAGCATAACTCTCGGGTATTACCCGAGGGTTGTGTCAAGAGTCTCTGAACCCGAAGTCTTTATATGAAAATAGAAATAAATGAGGAGGAAGTCAGGCAGATGACAGGCATGCCAGTATCGTGAGATTTGTCACTCGATACTCTCTTTCTTTGGTCTTATTTTAATAACACTTATCTTCTTCTCTTATTTTAATTGACCGCAGAACGCTTATATTTTTCAATAATAATGCTTATAAAGTACATTAAATCAATAAATAAAACATTACCCACCCTACCATGCACTTGACACACACAAACAAATATATTGATGATAAAGGTAAAAGATCACAGATGGCGCACTAATTATTCATAAAGTGTAGTAGTTGGTCTTGAGAAATGATGATGGCGTTCTTATCAACAAGATATTAAAATTTGTTGTGGTCGAATTTCGACCAACGGGCGACCACTACTATACTAGTAATAAACATGGAAATACGGTTTTAGGAAGATTAGAACATGATTTTATGATTAGATTGAGACCGGTATATGGAACTAACAATATATGCACCGAACACTACGGAAGTATATTCATGATTAGCTAATCATTTGCTTGACTCAAATTATAGCGGATGTTAGCGGTTGCGGGATTGTGTTAACTATTTACAAAATGGTGTCAGTGTTTTGTTATTGTTAATTATTAAATCTATTTGCATGTCACAGATACATACATACATATCTACATGCCTACATACATATCGCCAAGACATGTTACACATTTCAATGTAGTTTTTTTTACGAACAAAAACAAGAGGCAAACATGAATCAGAATAATCTTTATTCGCATGGACCATAAAAGTGGTACTTATGCGCATCGAAAAAGTAAAGTAAAGTATCCCCGAAGAGGTTGACAGATGCATCAGGGCACCCACGACTAGGCGAAGACACTAAGTCCCACAATGTGATAGGTGACAAGCCTATCGCCAACCGGGCACATACCTATCCAAGGGCAACGTTATTTTTATTAGCAAATTGAGAATTTACGTTTTATTTATTTTTTTATTACCCGACCCGGGGATCAAACTAAGAACCTCAAAAAGTCAAATCCGACGCCGGACCGCTAGACCACAGAGGCGTCGACATTTTTATAAAATACCATCGGATCGGAGTAGCAACCACACACTAAGAAGATCCGGCGAAAGAAACTCAGCGGGCTTGTCTTTTTTCAATACATTATAAACTACTATATATATTATAATAATTTCATTATAAACTCGATAAAAATACATAGGTATTACAATCTCATTTTAACTTAAAAACTAACAAAGTACAACAAATCACATCACAAATTGAAATGGAAGATTAAAACCTATATCTCCAAGCATGTTAGTCTTCCAAATACTGGAGACCTTATACCTAACAGCCTTTCTTAGATAATTTGGTTTCACACATTTTTTAAACAGCAGGCAGCTTATTGTGTAAACGTATAACTTGACCCAAAAAGAATTTGAAGATGAGTTTTGTCTACGGCTAGATTATTTTTATTTTTCGTATTTACACCGTGAACATCACATTTTTTGTAAACCTGACATAATATCATGACATGATCTATATTAGGTATAGACACAAAAACCTCATAGATGGCGCTGTTCTGTAGCCGGGATGCTAAGCTTTATGTGCATGGCTCTCAACTACCATACTCTCTAGACGAAAATATCTGTTGTCATCAAATATGGCGTCAAGGAT
>NJDD01000366.1:82238-105551 GCA_002245505.1 Calephelis nemesis
ACTTGCACCGATGCAACCAATGGCACGATTAAAGACACACATTCAGTCCCGAGCAAGTTCTTGTTGAGAAACTTCAACAATAGATCGAATTACTTAGCCGGTATTCTAGAACCTCATACACGTACTGTGAATACAAGACAAAAGTAAAAGACTAATAAAATGAACACAATAAATGGACAAATTAAATAATAGCTTCAATAAAATTTGCTTAATAAGAACGTTTTATTGTTCCACAGACCTAGCATGAGAATTATCGAAATCGAGAATCGAAAAATTCACATGGTATCTGTTCTAAGAATTAATGTTTAGTTCAAAAAAGTGGTTTGTAGTCGTATAACAGTTATGAAATATTTCCACAAAATTGTGTGTTTTCGTTCGTATAAACAGTACTTTGCAGATTGAAAAAAAAAAGTTTTAAATAGTAGGGTCCAAGTCCTTCGAGATTATAGAAAACTATTTATTAGTTTGAAGTCTATGATTTCATAAACTAATAAACTGTAATAATCGTTGCTGTAAAAGAGCTAATAACCTGTTTAACTATTAAACATAAAAGAAAATTTTGACAAAAAAATATTTCACTGACATGATGATTTGATTGTGATTATTGGCTAAGCGGCGTAAAAATGCTACTTTTTTATGTCAGAGCACACGGTTCTCCCGACGCGGACGGTAAGAGGTAACCGTCGCATATAGACACCATAGATGTTATGGATACGTCGCTGTCCTGGCAGCTGTGTTAAGTACAATTATACCCCTAATATTCAGTATACAATTACGTTAAACAAATACTTTCACATTTTTGTTCGTCATGTAAATGTGTTCGATTAAATCTCGATATCGATACAGATCGTGATATGACTACAGTCTAGACGTCGCGCTTGTGACAGAGCGTGTGAATTCTACCGGAAACTATGGCGCAAGAATCAATCAGACTTTATTCAAATAAAACCCAAAGAAAATGAGAGCGACGCCTTCGCAACTCCACCTTGACACGAGGTACCCTTGAATCGGGTGAAAATAGTCTAACAATATTTACTGTGGTTTAATTGTTTAATGCTAAAGTATTTGCTTGCAGCTTATTTAGTTTTTTTTTTATTTGTGTCTTTGTTTCTCTTATGTCTGTCTGTATCTATGATGTAGAGAACCGGTGATGCAATTATTTTTTATTTATTTATTTATTAAGACTTTTCCAAATGTTTTTTTTTCGATTTTTATAAAAAAAAAAGTTGCCCGATATCATTTAATATTAATTATTTCATGTATTATATTATCACTACATAGTCTAAGACAAAGTCGCTTTCCGCTGTCTGTTCTTATACAAGCTTAGATATTTAAAACTACGCAACGGAGTTAAATGCGGTTTTGTAACATATGTTATGTGATGATGATATGTGATATATGTTATGATATGTGACAATCGCCTCTGTGGTCTAGTGTTCCGGGCGTTGGACTTGACTGCATGAGGTCCCGGGTTCGAATCCCGGGTCGGCCAACAAAAAGAAAATTGGATTTTTCCAATTTTCTAATTAAAAAAATGTTGGTCGGGATTGGAAATGTGCCCGGTTGGCGATAGGCTTGCCACCTATCACATTGTGGGACTTAGTGTCTTCGGCTAGTCGTGGGTGCCCTAGTTGTGCCTCTGCCTACCACTTCGGGGATATGGGCGTGAAGATACTTACTGTAACATATGTAATATAGTAATTCAAGAGAAGGTTTATATGTATAATAACATACAACTTTGTCTACCAATGCGAAGCTGGAGCGGGCTGCTAGTTACATATAATTTAATCACGCCCGGTTGAGCTTAGGTTTGCCACATATCACAATGCAGGACTAAATAGTACTTGAGATTAATTGTGGGTATCCTGGTTATACCTCTGACTACCATGTTGGGGATAAAGAATGAAGATACTCACTTGCATTTTACATGTTTTAGCACTATTGCGCAATAGCTGATTCTCGTCTCGTACAATAAAGTTGCATGGAAGAAATCATATTTGTTCCGGCAAACAGTATTTCTCTCTCGTATTAGTAAGTCTCTCGCTAGCCGGGCAGTTAAATCCCGGGCAACGTTATATTTAATTAACAAATTGAAAAATTACATTTTTTATTTGCTCGATCCAGGTTCGATTCCCAGACCTCATGAATTCAAGTTCAACACAGGAGCGCTATACCACAGAGGCGATAAATCCATTTGAGCAAATAATCTCCGAAACACATTTACAGGTGAAGGGACAATAAGACAAGTTAAAACTATAAGAGTCCCAATTTCTGAATATTCCCTACGGAACCCCGATAATCTCAGGAATCCTAGTTCTTGAGTGTAGCTTATTTTTTTATTATTTCTTCAAGCGGACATTGTAAAGTATTAATAAATTTAAAAAAACGCAAGTCATGAAACCGTAACCTATTTATAATATTATACTAAATACTTAAATTTACTCTACTTTTTGTTTTCCCTTCGCGGGTGTAGCCCTCCTCCAAAGAACGGCAATTTTCTCTATTTCAAAGAGAAAGAGAAATAAAACTAATTTAATGTTAATTTAGTGAAAATTACAAATGTTATTTAGTTTTCAACCGACTTAGTAAGATAAGTATCTCCACGCCCATATTTCCGAAGAGGCAGGCAGAGGCACTCACTACTAGCCGAAGACACTCAGTCCCACAATGTGATAGGTGACAAGCCTATCTTCAACCGGGCACACATCCAATCCGGAAAACCATTTTTTTTTTATTAGATATTAGAAAAAACACATTTCCTTTTCGTTGTCCGACCCGGGAATCGAACCCAGGACCTCATGAAGTCAAGTCCAACACCTGAACAGCTAGACCACAGAGGCTATTAACCGATTTAGTAAAAAGGAAGATGTTTAACTCTTTACCAAACAACTTATATAATATTATAGTAAAAATCAACACGTCATAATTGATTTCCCCTTCCTTTGTTAACTGATTTTGAAAAGTCTTTAGATCGTACCATCAATACCAAATCTAGATCTGATTATGGAGTTTCAAGGAAACCAAGAAAACTACTCAATGTTATTCTACCTAGATGACATAATTATAAATCTGAAGTCGGTATTTTGGAATGCTACTGCGTTAAAATTATTAACCATTTCTTTTTGTTAACCCACTAGTCATTTCTAGGTTCAACATTAGAACGGTGATAAGTAAGTATCTTCACGAAGAGGTAGACAGAGTAACAACTAGGGCACCCACTACTAGCCGAAGACACTAAATCTCTCAACATGATTGGTGGCAAGCCTATCGCTAACCGGTCACGTATCTAATCCCAGGCACGTTATTTTTATTAGAAAATTGCCTGTTACGAGGATCGAACCTGGGATCTGAAGAAGTCAAATCCGACGACGGACCGCTAGATCACAGAGGTTTTAGTGAGCTGAAATTATAAAAAATAGTGGTCGCCCGTTAGTCGAAATTCGACCATAATAAATTTTAATATCTTGTTGATAAGAACGCCATCTTCATTTCTCAAGACCAACTACTTTGTTTCCAAACTTTTTAGGGCGCCATCTGTGATCTTTAATGGTTATCATCAATAAATTTATTTGTGTGTGTCAAATGCATGGTAGTGTGGGTAATGATTTATTTATTGATTTAATGTACTTTATAAGCATTATTATTGAAAAATATTAGCGTTCTGCACTTCTCCTACACATAAACTATAAGTGTGCGAAATTTTATACTCCTGCGTCCGCACAATTTTATATACCTGGACAACTTACACAAATTGAATCTAACCCCAAAGTAAGCAAACTATATGCTTGTGTTATGGGTGTTAGTCAACGATACTAACACATAGAAATACTTAAATAGATACTAGAATAAATTTAATAAACACTCAGACCCGGAAATGCAGACATCTAAATGTTCATCACACAAATGCCTGCCCCCGTCGGGAATCGAACCCGAGCCTCGCGGTTATTTTTGTTAGCCCCTAGAGTTTTCCAGGATCAACGTCAGAACGATGGCGAAATATTGATATATCTTTAATCATCACAAAACAAAGAAAACGTTAATGCATTATTACAAAATTGAATAACATTACGCGATGTTAAAGTCTTCCTTATAATTATAAACAAGACGACAACATTTTATAGGATAATTACCTGATTATTTCTTATTAGATTTCTTTATCTCATAACTTATAATTGAATAATAAGGAATTATAATAAACAATAACCGATTTACATAATGTATTTTTTTTTAACTTATTGTATATCTTTGCTTTATGCACATTGTACGCTTCGTAGTTGTGTGCTTATGAATTATAGCGTGTGTGTTACATACTCCGATGTATAAACTATATTCCTGTAAAGTTTCATCTAAATTCGTTCTGCAGTTTTCAATTCAAAGGAAGCAAAAATCCATCCATTCTCATAAACTGGCGCATTCATTTTAGTAGGATAACTCAAAAACTCTTCGGATCATTATAATATTAATATGGAATTTAATCGAAATTATGAACTACCTTTTTAATAAAGTACTATCAAAATATGTTTGATTATTGCACGAGTAATTGCATAACAAACATACACAATTGTCGGATTCTATTCTGTTCCTACCAACATAACGTCAGCGCTTGTCGTTGAATGAAGTGTTTTGGTCCGTTTCCTCGAGGTCTGAGATCCCGGCCTCAGGTGGGCAGCGCACCATTACAACCTTTAGTGTCTCCAGGCGGCGTGAATTTCTTACCATCAGGAAATCCGTCTTTCTGTTTGCTTTCCAATATCATAAAAGAAATATTCAAATTGATAGCCTTAAAAATTCAAATTGATAGCCTAGGTTTAAAATATATAGTCAAACATATAATTTTTAAAATAAGTTTCTCAATTCCAACAGATTTTTTATATGTTACATAGTTTCTTTACCGGCTTCGAAAGGAGGTTTCTCAATTTGACCGTATATACAGTTTTTTATATCTGTTCTGCTCTTGCCACCACATGCTGTTGTTAGCCACAAAATAGCATCGAACCAGTAAAATTTGTAGTACTTACACTCGCCGCCAACTTGTTCACTATAAATATCATTTCTATTCATAAAACTTGTCACTTTTTTTTTATTTAATTGGACAAAACTCTGTTATTTAAATAAAACATCATACGCAATAACAAAATTTTAATTATTTGAAATTAATTAAATTGTTGACATTTCGGTGGAAAACACAACATTGGCTTCTCAAATGTCAAGTAAAAATAACTTTTTTATGATATTGGAAGCCAAATTAGCAGACGGATTTCCAGATAGTAAGAAATTAACGCCGCCTAAAAACACCAAAGATGATAATGGCGCGTTGCTAACCTGAAGCTAGGATGTTGGGCCTGAAGCAAAAGTAAGTTGACCGGCTACCTTATACTCCGAACCGTAACACGTCACTAGCGTTGTGGCAGCAGGAATAGGTAAGGTGGTGGCACCAATCCGGGCAAGTCGCTGCAAAACTCGACCACCTAGTAGTATGTCACGGTGTTAGTGACGGTACCCCTATACTCGCCTTTTACGAGCTGCCTGGCAGGAAGGCACTTGGTCTTTTCTTCCAAGGAGCCCGGACCAACACGGGTTAAAACAATTTCGAAACAAATTCACGATTGTTATTTTATTTATTAAACTTTTTTATTTTATTTAATAACAGACTTCATAAAGGGCCACCTCTTTTATCAATTTGGCAGTATATTTTTTTTTATTTGTTTGTTTGACAATAACCAACCTTTTTACGATGGTTCCTTTAACCAACCTTTTTACGATGGTTCCCTTTTAAAAGGTAGGTCATTATTTCGAGGTGCTTTCGTATTAACTTTATAATAATCCGATTGGCGGTTTTGAGTTTTACTTAATAATGCATACCTACATTATCGTCTGATAACTAAATGAAAATGAGATGAAAATGTATGCATTATTAATTTAAAACCAATTGTAGGATATTGATAAAATATAAGCAGGTCCATCTCGGAACTATTAAATATCTTTGGAAAAAATAATTATCAAATAGCAACGGATACTAAAATGTATGGAGTTTGATTTTTGAAGTTTTACTTTCTTATGTTTTCGAAAGGTAAGTCATGATTCCGAGATGATTTTATATACATTTGATCAAGATAAGACCAATGGCAAACTTTGTTTACTGTGTAATTTTTATGCAGTTCGATGAAGTATAACTTTGTTTACTGGGTATTTTTTATGTATTTCGATGAAGTATAACTTTGTTTACTTTGTAATTTTTATGTATTTCAATGAAGTATAACTTTTTTATTGTGTAACTTTTATGTACTTCGATAAGTATCAGATTGGATTGGATTTATTAAGTCGCAACTTTATAATAAAAAAAAAGTATTTTTTTGCAATTTTATTGCGCTTAAATTACTATACACTAACTATCTTATAAATAAACACAGAGTATAGTACTTTAAGGTTCAACCTGGTATTATAGTCCTTATAACAATGTAATACAGACTATAATAATAAACTTAATTTGTGTTTATTAACAAGTAAGTGACGTCAATATAATAAACACAAAATAAGTTGATAATATAATCTGTATTACAGTGCAATAAAGACTATAATACCAAGTAAAAACTTGAAATACCTCAGTCCGTGTTTATTTATAATACGGTAGAAACTTCACGTGGCTACACCCGCATGTATATAACTTTCCCGCAGATCACATTTCGCTATCGGGATAGAATTTAGATTATGTTACTCTGCCTCCTGACTATTACCACACACAATCTAACCATAAAATAACCCCCTTTCTATGAAAAGGGACGAACAAACAATTTTACATTCATAGTATTAGTATGGATAGCCATAATTATCTTAAGAAACAGATAGTATTGATAAACATAATGGAAATAAACCTTATAGACCATAACAAAGAAACTAAATCAGGTCATCAGCATTATGACCGCGAATTTCTAATTACCCTGACATTATAAACAGTGTGGTATTGGCAATACTATATAAACTGAGATACATAAGAAACTGGTATCATTTAGTAATCAACACATTGAGGACGAAGATGAGGAACAGCGTGTTGCTCTGTCTGTTTGTCACATTGGTTGTGGCATATGCACGTGATGTGCGATACAAACGAGAAGCAGATTTAGAAGAAGCTGCGTCCCATCATTGGGAAAAAGGAGGAGGGAGTGAACATCACGGAGATCACCACCATGAAGGTGGTGGACACGGAGAAAAAGGCTATAAAGGACATCACGGCTATGAACACGGCAAAAAAGGGCATTCCGACCACGAAGGACACAAAGGTTATTATGGAGAAGAAGGCGGCCATAAAAAGCATCATCATCACGATGACGGATATTATGGCGAACACCACCATGGGGAAAAGGGTGAAAAGGGTCATGGATTTGAAGAAAAGGGCCACTACCATAAGGGACATTCCACGAAAGGCCATCATGGTGTGCACAAAATAGACGAATTCAAGAAAGACAAACATTTCCACGACAAACATGGTGAATCTGGTTTCGAAGAGGGTTACGGAGGTCACCACCATGAAGGTGGTTATAAGAAGGGAGGTGAATTCCACAAGGGACATAAACATGGTGGTTTCCATGAACACGAACATGGTGAAAAGGGTCATCATGAGGAAGGTGGTCATCATTCCAACCACAAAGGGCACCATGATGAAGGGGGCCATGATGAGCATTGGGATCATCATCAGTCACATGGTGATAAAGGGGGTCATGAAGAACACAAGGGATGGGGATGGAAAGGACACAAATAAAAAACGAACTGATTTAAAAAAGTATTTTGTTATTGTTTATGTAATTAATTTGTGATACTAATTTGAATAAATATATTAATTACTAATTACATTTTGATGTAATTCATATTTTTTATGTTTTAAGATAATGAACAAACAGGAGCTTAGTTGATGGTAGCTACCGTCACCTATTGATGTTACTGGTGCGTCGCTATCTTGTGACTGGGACCTTAGGTCACGTTTGCACGTCCACCGGCTACCTTACTATTTAGCACGGAACACGAAAATTACTAGGCGTTAGTAATAGGTAAGGTAGTGGCATCGGCTCTGTGGTCTAGCGGTCTAGGCGTGGGACTTGACTGCATGAGGTCCCGGTTTCAAATCCCGGGTCGGGCAACAAAAGTAAATTTGGTTTTTCCAATTTTATAATTTAAAAAAATGTTGCTTGGAATTGTATATGTGCCCGGTTGGCGAAAGGCTTGACATTTGTCACATTGTGGGACTTAGTGTCTTCGGCTAGTCGTGGGTGCCCTGGTTGTGCCTCTGCCTAAGTCTTCGGGGATATGGGCGTGAAGGTGCTTTTTGTGACGTCTCCATGTAATGCAGAAATATGTTAGTTTGTCCTGCCCTTAAGTCAAAAAATAGTTATGGTCTGTTTTATGTGTGTAAAGATAATGGGCTGAAAAGCGGCATAGAGTACTTTTTATCCAGATATTTCAAAGGATTCCCTCAAGGGAGTCTGAACAACTATACGTAAACAACATTTAATGTATTTTTTTTTCGAAAATATTACTTTACAAATAAAGAATACATTCATTAATTTTTTTATGACTTGTCGCCTCTGTGGTCTAGCGGTCCGGGTGTTGGACTTGACTGCATGAGGTCCCAGGTTCGAATCCCGGGTCGGACAACAATAAGAAATTTGTTTTTTTTTCAATTTTGCTAATAAAAAAAAATGTTGCTCGGGATTGGAAATGTGCCCGGTTGGCGATAGGCTTGCCACCTATCACATTGTGGGACTTAGTGGCTTCGGCTAGTCGTGGGTGTCCTGGTTGTGCCTCTGCCTATGGGGTTATGGGCGTGAAGATACTTTTTACTTTTTTTGTGAAATTATGAAATTTCATCCAGACGGTTGTAATCACGCCTTCCACAAGTGTGACCTTGGTGAAAATTTTGAAACAAATGAAAATTTGGATAAAACCTACGTTCTACACGGATGTAAACCGAAGTTTACAATTAATGTTTTAATCCGTGTGGATCCCCTACTAATCTTAAACATTTTTATTATACAGATATTTACGATATATAATAAACTATATTCACATATTAGATTTGATTTTTTTATAAATGTATGTAATGTTGACAGACTGTGTGAAAAAAATTTAAAAGCTACCACGCTCAGAACGAAGTACTGTTTTCCAACTCCGTTGATGACTTAAAACAGAAGACTTTCAAACTTTTTTTTTGACCATCACTGACTACTTTTTTTTGGTTTTTGGTTTTCTATTTATATTTTTGACACTTAGGGAAAAGAAATGGATATTATCGAATTTATTTCAACTATAGTATAAGAGTAGGAGTACATTTTAACAACTTATGTTCCACTAAATTGATCACGTAGTAGAAATATTTTTGGTTGAAGGTAAAACTATGATAAATGACCCGCGGGCGAAACGTGTCTATGCTATTCGTAACATCATAAATTCGAGAGTTTGTATGTTTGTATGCACGCTTCGTCTTCGTGTCAAAACGGCTGAACTGATTTCAGTGAATTTTATCTTAGAAATAAATATCTAAACTGATCTTGGATAATTAAAGCAGTAAAAAAAATTGCCCCAACGAATGCTTAATTAAATGTAGCTAAAACCTTCTTGATCACGTCAGCTTTCAAACCAAAAATCCGCATTGCAATCAGTCCATTCGTTGAAAAGATAGGATGCCACAGACAGACATACACACACGTTGAGTTGTAGAAAGAGTAACTAACACTAATTTGTGACGATAGTATCTTCACGTCCATATAACCCAAAGAGGTAGGCAGAGGCACAACCAGGGCACCCACGACTAGCCGAAGACACTAAGTCCCACAATGTGATAGGTGGCAAGCCTATCGCAGACCGGGCACATATCCAATCCTGAGCAACTTTTTTTATTAGAAAATTGGAAAAACCCAATTTTCGATAATAACGATAAATAGAGTGACAGGCCAATTTTTATCCCGAGCTAAGTCTTGTTATAAGTAGAACACTTTTATAAGTTCTGAAGATGCTACTAGTTACTCACCACTTAGGCTTAAAACTAAATAAAACAAGAAAATAAGTGAGCTAGATGGGAAGTTGGTACAGAAGTTTAACAGTCCAGTAAATAGCAATTCAGATTTTCCAATACACATTGTAGACTCGATTGTGCCAATTCTGAAACACGTAATCAAAACTTAAATTTAAATAGTTGTGCTCTACTAGCTGTTGCCCGCGGCGTTACCTGCGTGATCCCACAGAAACATTGTTTTTCAATATAAAATATCTTATGTGTTACCCTCTAAGTTTAAGTTACTCTCTATGTTCGTGTCAAATTTCATGAAAATCGGATTAGCGGTTTTTGCGTAAAGGAGTAACAAACATACAAACTTTCGCATTTATGATATTAAATAAGATCTTTGTTTTTAAATATGTGTTTTTACTAATTAAATAAAAAAGAGTATAGTTGCCCCGTGTTGGTCCAGGATCCTTTGCAGAATAGACCGTCAGCCCTCCTACAAGGCAGCTCGTGAAAGGCGAGCACAGGCTTTCCATCACTAACACCGTGATATCTAACTAGATGGTAGTTTCGCACCGACTCGCTCGGAATGGTACCACCGCCTTACCTATTCCTGTCGCCATAATTTTAATGCTTGCTGTTGACGTGTTCCAGTTGGGACGATAAGGTAGCCGTTGTACTTACGAGTACTTTTGCTCGTTGCCTAACATCTTGGCATAAGGTTGGCAACGCACCATTACCACCTTTGGTGTCTCTAAGTGGCATGAATTTCTTACCGTTATAAAATTCGTGTGATTGTTTGCCTTTCAACATCATAAAAAAATGTAGAATGTTTATTAGAATGAGAAACTTCTTGTCTTGGCAAATTTTTATGTGAAAACGTTTTTGACATATTTTTTTAGGATATAAGTTATTTAAGACAACATACTAAATACATATTAATTTTCAAGGTGACAGAAATCGGTTTAGAAGCTCGCCCTGAATGGTGCCCATATTCCTACATCCATAACGTCGATGCTCGCCATTATCGTATTCCATGTTGAAGACTAGGGTAACCGGTAGACGATAAAACTTGACTTCATATCCCGGACGATTCAGTAACACTATAATACGGTGAACATGGGTTTTCTCTAACCATGAGCTTATTAACATTTAATTTACCCATAAACAGGTAGACAACTTTTCGGATGGTAACATTGGTAATGTAATATTATGGTATGGCATAATAAATAACGAACAAACAAATAAATATACCTCCACAAGACAAAACCGTAATGTAGGAAGGAAATATTTTATTCACGATAGCTTTTAAAAGCAAAATCTGCAGCGAAATCGGTAAATCCGTTTAAAAGTTATGATGCCATAGATATATGCTATAGGCATACAAGTCAACATTACAACAAACACCCCACCTTCGAAAAATATTTTTAAAATGAAGTGACACATAAAGGTGGTCTTTTAACAAAACTGGGACCTTAAAAACTGGAATACAGAGATTTTGATTACCTATATAAACACGAAATGTTTATAAAAATCGGTCCAAATGTTCCGGAAGCATGCGAACACAAACACTGTGACGCGAGGTTTTTGTACATTAAAACTTTGCCTTTTTGCCTTTATTTTCATTAAATATTGACGAAAGTACTCCAAGATATAAACTATCATTATACTCGTTATTACACTGTGACATAGATTAGAATGTCATCGTAGACCTTGAAGTACCTTGGAGTTAGGTTTACTATTTTTTTAAGAGGTCAGCGAACAAGCACTCGGCTCTCCTGATGATAAGAGAGAACCGTGGCATATAGATACCATAGATGTTATAGGTCCTGCGGCCAGGATATTAGACCTATTGTGTAAGTCTGCCGGTTGCCTAGTGTTATGTATGCAACATGAACTATCCGAACGACACAGTGACTGTCAATCACACAAATATTTAATTTTTATCAAAAAATTTAATAATAATTGATCACAAGTACCACGTTTTATTGCTAACGAAAGTCCACGAACATATTACTGGCGACGAGGATGGGATATTTGTACGGGAGAAACGATCCATTTATTTTAAAAACGGATCACAAACCGCTTTTAGCTATATTCGGAAAAAATACTGGTATATCGGTAATGACCGCTTCCAGATTGGTCCGTTATGCAATATTTCTTTCAGCTTATAATTATAACATCCAATATATAAGTAGTGAAAATAATATAGTGGCAGATTATTTCTCACGCGCACCGCTGACATGTGTAGATAGTACAGACGTAGATAATAGTGTAGGTGACAACTGTCGTTGTTTGTCGATAAATTCGTTACAAATAGAAAGTTTACCTATTACGTACGTGGAAATAAAAAGGGCCACGGAGGAAGACAAAATCCTAGTAACTGTAATAAAATATTTAAAAAACGGTTGGCCGCGAAAGATTAAATGTCGTAATATTTTACCATATTTTATGTGTAGAAATGAGCTCGAATTAGAACAAGGATGTTTATTACGGGGGCATCGGGTAGTGATTCCGTCTATTTACCGCAGTGTAATGTTAAAAGAATTACATAAAGCACATCAAGGCATTGTAAAAACTAAAAACTTAGCCCGATCAAAATTATGGTGGCCAAACATCGACCACGATATACAACAGGTGATCGGCGTATGCCCCGTATGCAGCGCCTTGCGCTCCGCCCCACCTCGCGCGACGCCTGCTCCCTGGCCGCAGCCCGACCAGCCATGGGAACGTCTACACATCGATTACATGACAATAGGTCAAAAAGACTATTTAGTTGTTGTCGATGCATATAGCAAATGGCTGGAGTGCATAGCAATGAATTCCGGCACACAAACGAAACATTTAATAGAAAAATTAAAAAAACTTTTTTTAATATTCGGTTTGCCTCGGTGTATTGTTTCGGACAACGATGCCAAGATTGCAAGTCAGGAATTTATAAAATTTTGTAACGAACATGGTATTAGGCATATAACATCCCCAATTTACCATCCGTGCAGCAATGGTCAAGCTGAAAATTCGGTGAAAATATGTAAGAAAATGATTAAAGCAATTTTCAAAACGTCTGGAAATAAAATTGAGGATGAATTAGGTAGCTACTTGTTCGAATATCGCAATACCCCGCACTGTTCCACCGGACTATCGCCGGCACAAGTAATGTTTGGTAGGAAATTAAGAACCAAATTAGATTTAATAATACCACCACCTAAACAAAAACCTATACGAGATGAGGAAAATCCTCAAAAATGTAGACAATTTATTGTTGGGCAAAAGGTATGGGCAAAATGTTTTGAAAATAAAAAGAGTTTTTGGGAAAAAGGGATGGTAATAAAAATTTCGGGAAAGCGGATGTATCTTATACAGTTACTAAAATCAAACGTTGCTACCAAACGCCACGTGGACCAGCTGTTGCGATATCCGGACAATAGTGCCAACAGTGAACAGGGAGCGATGATAGTACAAGCATTGCCTGACCCGCAACCACAAATGTCAGGGATTTCCGAACCATTGCAATCACAATTAAGGAACCCAGATAATATTGATCTGGAGGTGGTCATCTCCGAAACCTCCATGGTTTCGGAGGTGGGGACACCGGAAGTCACTAGGGCGGAAGTAGTAAATTCCGACGCGCGCGGACCGGGAATAGGGACAACTGAATGCAATGATCAATCGGAAGTCGCTGACACTTGGGAGGATGCGGAGAATGTCGAGTCAGACCCGGGAAGAGACGGTGAGTCCCTTGGTCAGGCCAACAGTCCAACAGGTGACAGCCGTGACACTGTACTTGAGCCAGGGGCCTCATCGCCAACACCGGAACCGCGACGTATTTGCTTAAGGCCGCGTGTAGGAAAGAAACATTATAAGATGTAAGTAGTTAAGATTATTATAATTGTTACCAGGTCCTTCTAACTAAAAGGGGAGGAGATGTTATGTATGCAACATGAACTATCCGAACGACACAGTGACTGTCAATCACTGTCAATCGGACTGACGTTTGATCCAGTATTAAACTAGCTTTGATCACAAGTACCACGTTTTATTGCTAACGAAAGTCCACGAACATATTACCTAGTCTCCGGGCCGGAACATGACAAAATTATTAATAATACAATTGTAAATGCTGATTGTTAACATAGGTTTGCAGCTGCTTGGTCCATAGATTGCATCCAAATTTAATAACAATCGTAAGATTAAAAAAAAACCTCGAGGGTGACCTCTTTGGAAGGTAACCAAAGTAACGCCTTCTTCTATCAATTTTCTTTTTGGAAGGCGTATTTATAACCATCTACATTTTAAAACGTCTTTAAGACATCAGATCCTAGAAAAAGAGTATTACATACATACATATGTATGTAACCTCACACGCCAAGTCCTGTGTAAAATTGAATCTAACCCCAAAGTAAGCAAGATGTGAAAAGTGAGCTCGTGTTAAAGGTGTCAACGATTCTAATACAAAGAAATGCTTAGATACCTAATTAATCTAGTAAACCGCAGACCCGGAAATATAGACATCTAAATTGAATGTCCATCACATAACCTCCTGTCTCCAATGAAAATCGAACCCGAGCCTCGCGGTTGGTCAGTGTAGTTAGGCGTGTACGCAAGCCACTCTACCAACGAGGCGGTCATATAATAATACGATAGTAAGAAAAAGTTCATAGCCGAATTTTAGATCTATAATTTAAATACTTGACCGACTTGATAAAAGCTTCAACAATTCCTAAGTACTCTCTAAGACTATTAAGTTCAATAGTTACTATACAGACATTTGAGTTTATATTGTAAACTAATTTACAAGTTAGAGAGAATAAGTTGTAATCCTCGGCAACAATTATTTTAGAAACTAGCCTACACCTGTTTTCACCCACGCCACAGAATAAGTAATACTCGTAATACTTCGTACAGAAGAAGCACTGATGTACTAAATACAAGCAAACTTGAATCTAAAGATGTGTAGCAAAAGAATTTCTTAGCGTAGTAAGAAATTTCGTGGGTTAATCTTCATCATCATCAGCCGGAGGACGTCCACTGCTGGACATAGGCCTCCCCAAAGAGCGCCACAAGTCACGATCACCAGCCGCTTGTAACCAGCGACTCCCCGCGACTTTGATCAGGGGCCCTACCATGAACGCTTTTAACAGTATTATTTCCATCTTGCTAAATGTCCGTCTTTATAAGCAACTTTATGATATACGTCTTATGGTTGTCTTTCTCCGATGACAATTAGTATTATTGAAATAATACTGTTTTAAGAGCTTATAGTAACCCCCCAGATCTTAAGTCCACCGGGTGGGAGGTCGTCCAACACTACGTCCTCTGGTACGGGGCCGCCACTCGAGAACCTTTCTTTCCCATCGGTTGTCGGTACTGCGAGCAATGTGGCCTGCCCATTGCCACTTCCGCTTGCTATTTCTCTGAACTATATCGATTACTCTCGATCTCTTGCAGATCACGGATTTACGGATCATATCTCGCAAAGAAACACCGAGCATGTGCCGATGCAAGTAGCTTATAGTAACATAACAACAATCAAAACATTTAAAATGTTCAATTAAGAATCTCAAAAAATAACAAAAGTTCGTTTAGGAGATATGATTCCACAAACAGACAAACTTATAATCCATCTTTTTACGGTCGGGGTTAAAAACTGAATATTAACACTCTGAAGTCTCAAACAGCGCGACTCTCTCATAAGACTATTTCCCTTCTAAAGACGCCGCCTATTAGTGCGAAGTAACTACTTCCTAATCTGCGGAGTGTTACTCCCATACCCTCGCGGTAAGAATATCTAGAAAGAAAAGAAACTGCTTAACCAATTTTAATCAAATTTGAAGAGTTTGATCCAAATTAAAAGATAGGTTAGCTTACATCTTAATTTATAACTTTTGAATCCGCGTGCAACAGCTAGTAGTTTTTGTTTTCATTGTTATTTTTAGGCCTTATCAGTAGGGGATTCGTATGTTTGTACGCTATATTCTCCATGAAATAAAATAACAATGTTAACAAATTACTTACCTATTTTACTTATTACTTACTTTTGCTCGAGGCCTAACACCCCGACCTCAGGTTGGCAACGCACCATTACCATCTTTGGTGTCTCTAGGCGCCGTGAATTTCTTACCATCAGGAAATTCGTCTGCTTGTTTGCCTTCCTATAACATAAAAATAAAAAATAAAAATATTATTAAGTATTACCACTCCATCCCAGCTGTACACGGGTGGACAAACTTTCATGTTATTTTACGTGTAAACCTTCTTTTTGGAGTCAAGAAGAAAATATTTTTTATTAAAAATTTATTAATAAAAAAAATTCTTTCAAAACTAATTACTTTACTTATTGAAAACCGCATCAAAATCCGTTGAGTAGTTTTAAATATCTAAAAACACATAGAAACAGACAGCGGACAGCTACTTTGTTTAATACTATGTAGTGTACGAGAATATACACACAAAATACATCAAATAATTAAGGCGTATTAAAACAGAAAAATAAAACAACTTCGATTTCCATTATATGTATCTACGTACACAAAAAATGAGTATTTTTCTCGATTTTTCTAAAATTCGATCATCCGGTGAGACATGAGGCGATGGGACCAAATAGGATGTAAGTTTTTTCAAATAAAAAAACGATTTTTAAAATCTATTCAGAAATGTCCATCATTTATTTTTATTGAATAACATACACATAAAATGTAGAAGGGTCAGAAACAACCTCCTTCTTTTTTCAAAGTCAGTTAAAAGTAGGTACTAAGGAAGTTTAATTCTTGCTTCATTAAAAAATTCAAAAGATCCTTGCAGCATAAAAAGAAACTTAAAAACAAACTGAAGTATATCATTGAAAAAGTAAAAGTGATCTATCTTTCCCTCTATATCTATAGATACATCTTCGTGTTTCGCCTGCACATGGACACGACTTTAAACCGATTGCAATGAAATTGAAATTTCAAGCAAAGGGTAATAAAATTTACAAGTTTTTTGTGGTCTAGCCTCTGTGGTCTAGCGGTCCGGGTGTTGGACTTGACTACATGAGGTCCGAATTACGAATTACGGAACACCGGAGTTAACATTGTTTATAGTATCAATAAGTACCTAAATCTTTAAAAATTGAAAAAAGAGGTACTTTTAAAAAATAAAGTAAAAAAGATCTTTTAATTACGAAAATCCGATAAAAATAAATACGGTACGGATGCACACACAATAATAATAATTTTAAATGGAATATTTTGGCCATAAAAGCGTCCGATTAACTTTAAGCAACCAATTACTTTAAAAAATATCTTCTTGTCCATACGAAAAAAAGGAGGTTCTCAATTGGACCCGTATGTTTTTTTTTGTATTTATGTTTCACGATTATTCCGGTGTTCGAATTACGGGTCGGCCAACAAATAGAAAATTGTTTTTTTCCAATTTTCTAATTACAAAATGTTGGTCGGGATTGGAAATGTGCCCGGTTGGCGATAGGCTTGCCACCTATCACATTGTGGGACTTAGTGTCTTCGGCTAGTCGAGGGTGCCTTGGTTGTACCTCTGCCTACCTCTTCGGGGATATGGGCGTGAAGATACTTTACTTTACTTTTTTTTATTAGTGTGTAGCAATCAACAATAGTTATTTATTAGTTAGTATTTTAGTCTTAATTGGTTTAAGAACTTTTTTCATCAAAAACCATTCAGTAAAATAACATTAATTAATCCTTCGTTCCGTCTCCTTAAAACGTGACATTTGAAATTAGCTGAAGTTCAGAATTTCATTATAAAGGAGGCTGAAGAATTTGGGACTTGACGCGATTATTAAAGTAAGGAAATTTGTATGGATTGCTGTAAGATTCATCCTTACTGTTGTGATATCAATCGTTTATAGGGTTCTGTAAGTCGAAAGGAAAAGACGAAACCATTATAGGATCACTGTGTTGTATGTCCATCTGTCAAGACCCTTTTTCTCAAGAACGCGTTAAGATATTATTCTAAAATTTATATTTAACACTCAGATCTTCTGTCCTTCGAAGTTGTTAAAAAAATCAAACTTTAAAAGTAACGCATTCACACTAGATCATTTATGCACCAAATTTATATATGCGGCAAATTTTCGAACCTTGCAAGTGAAGAATCAAACCTAAAGGTACTTCAAGTGAACTCATAATCTTAAAATTTGGTATGCAGCAACGTCTTTTGACACAGACAGAGGAACAATGGCAAAAACCGTAAATTTTTAGATGCATCATTAAATAAAATGTTTAGATAGGTGAACTTTTACTTAAAATGGTTTATACAAAACCCGCGGTGGTCGTGTCCGACTCGCACTTAGCCAAGTTTTTTAGAACTAATTATAATAATGATCTGAATAATTTTTAGAATTCTATTTTCCCCGTTCGTTTAATAAAACTAGGTTAATAATAATTTAATTTTAAGTAATTTAATGTTACTAATGTAATAAGATAAAAATAACATAGTAAATTGCAAGATATTTTCTGCAATGGCTCTGCGAATGAAACATCAGATCCTTAGTGACAAAAAACTAATAAACTAATAAATATTCTAAATAAAAAAAGAATGTTTGAACCATTTAAGAAATAACGGGAGAGTTTTTGTAACACACGTAAATAATATAAAGTAGTCAAAAATTTAACCTCAACCATTTTTGAAAATGTAATTGCACTATTAAGTATAATTCCAAAACTGCTTGCCGAACCCTGATCTACAAACATTTGATTGAAAAAAAACTGTTTGTT
Source organism: Calephelis nemesis (assembly GCA_002245505.1). Lineage (NCBI taxonomy): Eukaryota > Metazoa > Arthropoda > Insecta > Lepidoptera > Riodinidae > Calephelis > Calephelis nemesis. The sequence continues at coordinate 100,959 of NJDD01000366.1, forward strand.
TCTCTTATACAACAAAAAACTATGCTATATCCAATATGTATTATTGTTCTTTGTAGAGTGTGACCGATACCAGATTTTCAGCCGAAACCGAAAATTCGGCTTCGCTCTCAGTTTCGGCCGAAACTGAAACTTACCTAAATCTATTCCAAATTTTTTATTGATACTTAAATCTAGTGCACTTTCAGTCATATGTTTATAGTCTTACCTACTTACAGGAGGTAACATACTTATTTAGACTTTTATTTAGTTTTTTTATGGTATCGGAAGGCAAACAATCAGATGGATTTCCTGATGGTAACAAATTCACGCTACCTAGAGACACCAAAGGTGGTATTGGTGCGCTGCTAACCTGACGCCAGGATGTTAGGCCTCGCGCAAAAGAAACACGTCACCGACAAGCACTGATTGACTGACTGATTATGGCGTCAGGAATAGGTAAGGCGGTGGTACCAATCTGGGCGAGTTGCTTCGAAACTCTACCACTTAGATTTCACGGTGTTAGAGATTTGACCAACACGGGGAAAGTTTAGTACCTTTGTAAAATATGTATATGTATTATGTAAATTAAACAAATTCCTAGTCGAGTACCAGGTAGCAGCGTAAGTTGACAAAAGACAATAATTTATGTAGGCTGGAAAATTTATGAAACAGAACCTAAGCTTTATAGCCGAAACTGGCCGAAACCGAAACCGAAAGTGAATTTTCTGTCGCTCCCTACTTATTTGTAGTTCGATTGTTTGTAAATCGTTACGTGGAAAGTGAGATCAAAGGAAAACGATCGTTAGGAGAACTCTTGCCGCTTGACCGAACACGGTCGGTGGGCCTAAATGCTTGTTTTTTTACGTGAAACACACAAAAATGTTTGAATACGGTGAGATGAACGTTGTTTCTTACCGAAAATTTACGCTTGAACAATTTTTAAAGGCATTTTCGAAAAGGAAACATGTTTTTGTATTTAGTTGTTATATAGGTAGAGACTATTCTTAGCAATAGACCTTAAACTTTAGACTAGAAGTGCTATTCAACGTATTAAATATGCCCAACGTAGAATAATGGTGGGAATTTCAGGAGTTTCTTTGACCATCATCATTATTTTCACTCCGTTGTTAAATGTAAGTTTCATCAAACTTAAGTATGATGCCAAAAATCAGCTCTTATCGGTTTTCATCCGTCGGTAAAATGACTACTTTTAAATTAGACTTGAAATTTTCACCATTACAAACATTATAAGTTAAATAAAAGCTTGTAAATAACTGCGGGTCTAAAACCGCCACTTTTAGCGATTCATCTAAAAGGAATTCATTTCGTGAATTGTAGCAATATTGCAGCAATTCATATATTGTTTGGTAAAATGGTCGCGCCTTTTCGGCGATTGATCTACAATTCATTTCATTAGCAGAATCATATTTGATGTGTGTTTCCACACTTAATAATTGTAAACAGGTTTAAAACAGTATTTTCATAAATATTGCTATTTAGGAATGATTTTTACGATTAAAATATTACACGACCTTTCAAAGAAACAGAACCGTAAAATTTAGGGTAAAATTACTACTAGTAATTTGCTAAATCCGTTAAAATCATGTAAGTAATAAATATTTTTTACGGCTGGCCATGTCTCACAACTCGTGCTTTGACGTTGCGGCATTTGACGGATTGACATTTGACATTTTACTATAAACAAAGTGTTATTTCACTTTAAACAATATTTGTTGCGAAGTTCCAGTAAATTTTATGTTTCGGTGATTTATGTGCACTTGAAAAAATAGACTGAGATATGTAGGTGCGACACACGATTCGAATTTGATATATTGAGTGATTAGCACATCATTGATTTGACTGTTGATGGTTTAAGTGGCTTTGCTTCATTTTATTTCCGTTTTGCCATGAAAGACGTTCTATCAGAGTATCGGGAGAAAGCCCAGTGGAATATTTAGCTACAAATTTTATAGCTTATAAGTTATAACCTATAAGATATTATGACATGGCTCAGGTTAGAAGCTACAAGTCCTACAACGGTCCCAGGGTCGAGGGGCCCATCAAAATTAATACGACTTTGGCAAGAAGATTGTAATCGTTTGTACCATAAGAATTGTAAGTATGTATGTAAATTGAAAAGTGGAGACTGGCTGGTATATTTAAGTATAGAGGCATACCTTTAGCTAGTTTCTTGTCAAAAATAAACAATGGCGAAATAGCTATTATGGGATCTAGATTTGGCTATGGAAAACTGAATGTAAGTGTTAATCTCTTCCCAAATGTATTTTTTTCCAATTTTCCAAGGCAATTTTATTTCTTATTAATATTTATATTAAGATCAGATATAAGATGCATAAATTTCAAATTCTGAAACTTCCACACTGACAGAAAAAAAAATGTGGACTTATTACTCTATTAACTGTATTAAGGCTAACTACAATTGTTTAGTATTAACAAAATAATGTAATTCTCATACAATGTTTCTTTTAGGTTGACTATTGGCTCTGCTAGATTTGGCAAGAAGAATTCTGTCTCAAGTGGAAATGCAAAGAACAGCAGCTGATGGGACTACTACCCATTTACTTGGAAATATTACTTTAAATATTGAACAGCTTGCAGAAGCAGCAAATTTATCCAATATTATACCTAACCAAGTATTATTAGTGTTGTGTTTAATTATTTTATAATATTAAAATATAATACAGTTACTTGTTTTTTCATACATCACTACTAATGAATAAGAATATAAGTTTGTTTGTTACATTTAACCAATCTCCATGACACTTTGTATTTGTACACATACAGATATTCTTGGAGGTATTAAAGGTAGCATATAATATTTTTGCAAAAACTTAATCGATCGGAAGAAAAGCTGGTTTAGAAATGAAAAACATACTCTTATTGCTAGACTAATAAAGAAAGTCATTAAAATAGCTTAGTCATAAATTTAATTATATAGTGCTATTGATGTGATACATATTTTTATGTATAAAGAATAATGGCTACCTTGAATTTTCTTGGTTTATAAGTAGGTACAAATGTAAAGTAGCAAATGAGGAAATGTTTCTTAAGTAGTCACCTATGAGTTGTCTTTAAGATCAGTTACTAACTCCCAACTCTAAGTACATTCATAAATCTACACTAATATAAATGCGAAAGTCTGTCTGTCTGTTGCCGTTTCACAGCTAAACCGCTAAAATGATTTTGATGAAATTTAATATGCATAAAGCTATAGATCTAAGTTTAAGCTGCAGGAATAGGTAAAGCGGTGATACCATCAATCCGGGCGAGTCGCTACGAAACTCGACCATTTATATATAGTCAGATGTCACGGTGTTAGTGACGGTAAGCCTATGCTCGCCTATTACAAGCTGCCTGTCAGGCAGTTAGATAGTCTATTCTGCAAAGAAGCCCGGACCAACACGGGGTAACAAGTGATGAAAGTTTGTATGAAAACTATTCTATGCTGACGAAGTCGCGAGTTAACAGCATGTGTAATATTATTTACTTAATCCAAATGTTTTTGTGAGAATTCAGTTAGAAAAAATACCATTGACCCTTTACGTACTTGAGTATGGCAATTTAATTTATAATATCTGGATGGCCGAGCTTCACTCGTTATTTTTTTTTAATTGATTCCTAGCCAGATCGATTTGTCAACCCCGAAACCCCCTACATACTAAATTTCATGAAAATCGTTGGAGCCGATTCCAAGATTCCTATTATATATATACAAGAATTGCTCATTTAAAGGTATAAGATATATTTTCTTTTTTTTATAATATTGGAAGGCAAACCAGACGGATTTCCCTGATGGTAAGAAATCCACGCCGCCTAGAGACACCAAAGGGGGTAATGGTGCGTTGACCACTTGAGGCCGGGACGTTAGGCCTTGAGCAAAAGTAAGTTTACCGGCTTACCGAACCCTCCATACCGGAACACGTCAACGGCTAGTACTGCCGTTGTTGAGGCAGGAATAACAAAGACGGTGGCACCAATCCGGGCGAGTCACTGCGAAACTATCACCTAGTCAGATGTCACGGTGTTAGTGACGGTAAGCTAATGCTCGCCTTTTTCGACCTGCCTGGCAGGAAAGCAGATTATGTTTTCTGCAACGGAGTGCGGACCAACACGGGGAAAGTGCTCTTAACTCAGCAACAATTACAGGTTCAGACACATTTTGAAACACTAACGTAAGTACCTACTTTATGCATCTTGTAATGTGAACTAGCTCGTATAGCCCCATATGGCCTTATACCATGAGCCAGATGCATAAAAATAAAATTAAATTAAGTATTTCGCGTTAGCAGAATTGTAAAATGTTACTGAAAAGTAACTTTTTTCGATTCACCAAAATGACAGTTTTGCAATTCATCTAAATCTGACTATTTTACGAATCTCATAGAAAACCACTAGAAAACTGTCAAACGAAGGAATTGCCAGAAAAGAATTGCAAATGAATCATAATATGAACTGCCGCTTAAGCGGCCTTTTTACGATTTGGTGAAATATTCATAGCAGATTCATATTATGATTCACCGAAAGCGGCCGTTTTAGACCCGCTGATTTATATCTTAGAGAAGTTTTCACGTCGCTGATGTAAAAAAATAACCT
>NJDD01000366.1:109460-171133 GCA_002245505.1 Calephelis nemesis
GACCTACCTAACCTAACCTATGCTGTTGCCGACATGCCGTTCGTGTGTAAGAGCTCTAACAGGCAATGGGACGTCTCGTCAAAGTTTATACAATTATCTTAGACAAAACGAAAAAGTTCAATAAAATTATATACTCGTATAAAGACAGAGGTAACATCGGATAGACACCAACCGTCTTAATAAAAAAAAAATAGATACTCGTTGAACACGTGTTACTCACACATCCTCAACCAATAGCCATGTCATTCACAGCATCTTATTGGTGAGATGTTTATTTTAGACAGACAACTTTACATTATGTAATGTTACTACTGGGGATTACAGTCCTAACAAAGACCTGCCTTGTAAAAAAATAGAAACCGGTTTAACCAAACACTGTCTTAACTGAAATCCAACCATTAACATGCTACAAATGGATGACGTGATAGCATGGTGTTAGATAAAAATCCAATTTGAGACGATGACCTATGTTTATCGAGTGTTTGATTGTTTTTGACGTGACAACGTCTTATAATTCGATGGAGCCGGTTACACGCACCAAAAAACATATCTCATGCGGCGTTACCTCGCTCTGAGGCGTGTTATTTAAGACTTGAAGTGCAAGCGAGAGCGCGGAATGAGCGACAAAGAGGCACAATCGGCCTCCATTCTTATGACGTTCTTTCGTTCCACTAATGTCTGTAAACCGACTTTACCGACAACTGATTTTTGTAGTACATAAGGCGTATGATGTTAATTTTTTAATTAATGCTGACAGCCTCTAATTTACCGATTTTTCTGAAAATATTTTTTTGTAATCAATTATTTAGTTCGTTAATTATCAAAGTCAAAACAAAAGTCAGTAAACAAGGGAGAGTTAGTAATATTTGGGAATTGACAACAGGTCTTTCTTACATACACAGTATATTAGATACTAGCAGTTTCAAGCAGCTTCGCCTGCATAACTTGGCTTCTACTATACCGATTTGGATGAAACAAAGCCTATGTCACTCGTGGATAATATAGCTTTCGAACGGTGAAAGAATTTTTAAAATCGGTCCAGTAGTTTTTGAGCCTATTTATTCATTCCAACCAAACAAACAAACAAAGTTTTCCTCTTTATAATATTAGTATGATTTTCCATCGTCGATGCTTAGTAAAACTTTCAAATATTATTTTTAAATGAAGAAACACTTATACTGTTTCAAGTATCACTTATATTTTATTATTTTAGAAATAGCCTACCAGTTTCGCTTCCAACAGCATCATCAGGACTAAAACTTACCCAGCTATACCCAGTACTTACTATATCCAGTAGTAATATAGCTTCATGGTTTAGATAAACAGGCGTCTACATTTTTCTTGCGACAAGTCCGTAAAGATCTTAATAACGCACTGCCAAACTGAGGCTCAGATATCCTCCACCTATAAATAAATTATCTAGCTATCATATTTTCTAAATTGGAATACGACACTGACAAGCACAGGTGTTAGAATGTCAGGAAAAAGTGCAGCAGGTTTACTAGTCCATGCTAATTGTACCCGTACTCATTAGTGTTTTAACTGTAAGCTCTCACATATGTTCAGAAGTGAAATGAATATCTATAGTGCGTGTAATATCCATTCCGATGCTTACAAATCACTTGCAAATAAGCCTGACTCTCGATATATTCAGCTTCCAAATGAAAAAAAACTCATCAAAATCCGTCTATCCACTGAAGATATACGATGTAACAAACGTACAAACACACACGCGCGCGAATATCATTTTGCGTCAGAAGAAATCTAGAGTTCAAAATGATGTAACCGATTCCAATTACTTGTTTTTGCGGCCAGATGTTTAAAACGTGGGTGTACTAGTTATATAATTGCAACTCTGTTTATTCATACAGCTGAAATGGCATTAGCATATTAAAAACACTTTAAACTATATAGCGTCCTTATTGTATTTGTAGTTGGATAAAAATAACTCGCTTTGTTACTTCCAACAATTATTCCATAGAAAAGTGAGTATCCTCGTTTTCATTGAGCCACTTCTACCACACAATTACTGTCACAAATTTTCTGTAAAACTCTTTGTGATCTATTGTTCCCGCCATCATTTTGAGGTTTCATTCACAACAATGGAACAAATGGAGTACTTTAGAGAAATTTTACATTATTGCGCAAGATGAAATGAAGATATTCATGGTGTTATATTTTATTCTGGCAACACATATTAGGATTTGTGCTGACAATGGATGGTCTAATATTTCTTTTGTAAGTTTTTGTAATATGCATTAGCAATTTCCATTAGTCAAGTTTAATTCCGCATCAAGTTACCCAATTTTCAAAATCACCAAAATAAGTCATCAGTCGTCATGGAAATTAATTTCAAGGTCTTGAATAAAGCGGTGGACGCCTTATTCAAGCTCATTGAGAGAGACTTGGCGACACTGATTTCGACTAACTAAATATTGTTTAAAAAAAACCAAATTCGATTGGCAGCGAGACAGAAATCGATTCAGAAATGACGGAGAAATCGATTAACATACTTGAAAAAGTATAAAAATCGTTAAACAATTTCCTTAAACGAATATAATTACAAAAAATCTGCAACCATATTTTCTCTCGGTGGCTCCAAAACTCTTCACTAATGAAACACGAGTGCGGTTGTTTTTTTTTTTATTCTTTGATATCGCAATGGAACGATGCTGTTATGCTTCATTTTCGTATGGCTTAGGATTTTTATCATTGATCTAAGCAACTTCCTACAGGAGAGCTAAATAACGTTAACGGACGCGCCCTTTGGCAACTTCAATCTGTATTTAAAAATACCCTTCTTATTGGTAACTATTTAGGGGAAGGGGAAGGATATTTTTAAATACAGATTTTAATAGTTCGGTACGTTATATGCCGCATGCAAACCTAGCAAAACAAAAGGCAGCTCTAATCTGTCTGTTGCTTGTTCTTCAAACTAACATACAAAAATGGCAAGCATGCAAAACAGTTTTTCATAAAAGTCATAAAAAACAGTTTGTCATAAAAGATTCAACGAAAGCTGATTTTGTAACATACAAAACTTTGTACAAAAATCAATTTGTCGAATCGTAAAGTATTATCGAAATCAGAATCGTAAATCGTAATCGTTTTTTAATTATCTGTAATCATTTCGTGATGTTGTAAAATGTGTTTTTTCTTTTGTCAAGTTTATGTGTTGTTTGTTTTTATCACCATTTGTTTTTGTAAATTGTTCTCCCCGGGTAAACTGGGAGAAAACGCTTTTTAACATATTTCTGCACCCTTACAATCATTTCGAAGCTGCCTACTGACTGGTAGATAATGATTTATAGCATAAAGATATCCTTTGTACAGTATTCGTGCATAAAAATTCATAACTTAATACAATACAATAACTCTTTATTGTGCATCAAATACAAAGATATTACAAATACATCAAAAAACTTAAACTATAAGATACACAAAGTCAGCGATCTCTTCTAGGCAACTCTAAGGTACGGAACAAGATTTAGCGATGTACCGTAAAATTGTGCTCTTAAAACTATAAAAATGCTTCTGAAACTAGACTTTATAAATCATAATAAAAGCAGAAGCTTATTCTAATTACTAATAGTTATATTTATTTAAAACAAACAAGAAAAGTAAAATGCAACGAAAATTAAATTGAACGCAGAAAGTGACGCTTAAACATACTTTTGAAAATATTAATATTTGGAGCTCTTCTGATACTCGTATCTACGGGGAGAGAATTCCAAAGCCTCTCTGCTAGTGAGGTATACTGAGGAATGACTATAGGTAGCAAGTGTGTAATTATAATGAATATCATACTGGAAATTAGCACAATTAGATATAATGACATAAAATTATGATATATTGACCTCCTCGTTGGTCGAGTGGCTAGCGTACTCGCCTAACTGCATAGACGAATCGCGAGGCTCGGATTCGATTCCCAACGGGGGCAGACATTTGTGTGATGAACATTTAGATATCTGCATTTCCGGGTCTAGGTGTTTATTAAATGTATTCTGGTATCTATTTAAGTATATCTATGTAATAGTATCGTTGACTAACACCCCTAACACAAGCGTATAATTTGCTTACTTTGGGGTTTGATTCAATTTGTGTGACTAGTCCAGGGATATTTATTTATTATTTACTTATTCTGATAGTAATCCAATTTGACTGATAAAAGATTGTCATACTTTAAAAAAACTTTGTAATAGCTTCGCCCATACTCATAAAATATTTTCTTTCATTCTGGTCTAAAAATATAATTTAGTTCCGTCTTAAGCAAACTTTTTTAAATATTACGATATTATTATATTCTAACTTTGTGTACTCAAGTCATATTACTTAGGGGATACTTTTTTATTTGAATTCCTCTCCGTTTTACGCCGCTTTTAAGAACTTTTTGATTAATCCTCGAGCATTCCTCTTTTACTACAGTAACAAAACAACATTAATTACCGTATTATTTTGGAGTGTTTTAAAGAAGGGTACTTTTTATGTTTCTAGGTACGATTTGCAGATGTGGGGGAGAGGATTTTAAAGGCAGAGGCAATGATGATTCACGATTTGTCGTATTATTTATCTAACACTTACTCTTGTGATTACCATATACTGCTACTGGGGTACTAATTATTAGAGAGAATCTATCAAGCTAAACGATTTGTTTGGTGACGGTGTTTTAGGAAATCCGATCTTAATAGCTAAAATAAATTTCTTACGAAGTCAGACTATCTGTTACGCTTTCACGGCTAAACCGCTAGAACGAATTTGATGATATTATATGTGCATATAGTTAAAGACCCGAGTTCAAAACAAAGTCTACTTATTTAAAAAATCAACTAACAAAAGACTATAATGGGGGGATGAAAATTTGTAAGAAATTCATAACTATTGTACGCTGACGAATCCGCTGATAAACACACGTAGGTACATATGTTTCTTCACGCCAAGTCCCTTTCGGGGTAGGCAAAGAGAATCGAGTATTAAGCCTCATGATCCTGGCAGACATGCCTAGCTTCCTCCACATTCTTGAAGACTCTTGACACCTCCGTCGGATAACGCCCGAGCAATTTGATCTTGGATTGTCAACCTAGGCCTCTCCAGGTACCTACATTCATCCACATTCGCATTGTATATCTTCTTTGTCAATATTTCATCTGTCATTCTTGCTATATGTCCGAACCAGCAGAGAACCCTTTCTCATTTTAACACCAACACTTTTTTCAGTCTCTTTCTTTTTTGGATGTAACTATTACGAATGCGGTCAGCGAGCGTTACACCGCAGATTTTTCGATTTTGCTCTCATTTCGACCGCATTTATCATACTCTCATGATTTTTCTGACATACTCAACTCTCACTTCCATACATCTACGTTCAGATAAGCACAGAAGCTTACCCAGCACTCCATTCACAAAATTTCCCACTCGCGGTGCACAACCAAGATACACAACTTCATTCACTTGATCTAGCACTACATCGTCAACTAAAACTCGTACATCCGTTCTGACTTCATCTCTTTCAAATGTTTTCATCGCATTCAAATGTAAACCTCTTTCTTTTAATAAAAACCCAGACCCGGAAATGCAGACATTTAAATGTTCATCAAACAAATGCCTGCCCCGTCGGGAATCGAACCCGAGCCTCGCGGTTGGTCGCTGTAGTTAGGAGAGACGCTAGCCACTCGACCAACGAGGCTATCAATGGTCGTTTATTAAATTTATTCTGGTATCTATTTAAAGTATTTATATGTAACTAGCTGTCCCGGCGAACTTCGTTTCACCCGTTCAGTATAAGAAATAATAAAGTATTATTTTTCCCATTTTCCCTGCAACTTTCCCGGTTTTTCTTTTCGTAAGAACTTTCTCCTGATCATAAGTAATACAATAGTAAAAAAGTTAGCTAAATCGGTTCAGTCGTTCGGAAGTTATTCGCTTACCAACACATTTAGCGATTCATTTTTATATTATAGATAGTATCGTTGACTAACACCCATAACACAAGCATATAATTTGCTTACTTTGGGGTTAGATTCAATTTGTGTGATTTGTCCAGAGGTATTTTTGTTTTACAATCACTTTCCATACCTGTGACCAGTGTTTGCAGCTCAGATAGTGTAGAGCTAAAAGTATATTATTATCTGCATTAACCTATTCTTAATTACTGCTAGCGAAATATTAACATTTAGATCTAAAAAAACAATGAAACCGATAAAATAATTCATTGTTAATTACGTTAATGTTTATAATTCTCTAAAGTTCCCGTCACGAGAAGCTATAAATTATGTAAACAAACGTTCACAATTTTCATTAAATCGAGATTCAAGAGTAGCCCTATTAGGATAGGAAACTTACGAGACTCTCACGAGGATATTTCGTAATTACGGAAAACTACTAATTTTTTGCTGTAGCTTTACCATGAGTTGCTATGGATTACGTTGGGTAATTTAGCTTCCCCCACAAGGGTCCGAGCCTTGTCATGGCGGGGGGGCTGAGTAGCTGGGGTCGAGAGCCGGGACCCCGGTGAAACCGGTGTCCAAGAAGGGACAAGAGGAGCGCACACAGGGTGGTGGGCCACTTGGCCCGCGTGGGATGGCGGCGGCACGGCCCGCGGAGAAGGAGGGCGGGCTTTCCATCTAGCCCGCCCGGTCGAGATGGGGTTGCGGCAGGTGCGGGGGTGCCTGTCGCCACTGGAACCCCCGAAGTGATGCACGTTGTGTCTCCGTGCACCACTTCCGACGGATTGCGGCACCTTTTAAGTGGGGCTGCCAGAAGGGGATCGGCAGATCCAGCGCCGCCGGGGCAGCGGATGTGTGAGAAAGCGTTCCCGCAGCCCCGATACCTGGCGAATGGGTGGACACCGTGGAGTTTTAGTGAGTAGGAGTCTCACATAACCCGCCACTTCCCCCGAAAGTGGCGGGTATCCATGATGGATTTCCCCACGAAAAAAAAAGGGTAATTTAGCTTTCGAAATCGATAGGGCTTTTAGTTTGAAAATTTAGTTCTCTTGATTACCAGTGGAGACGCTATTCAAAGTTTTCATACAAATAACTTATAGATACGCAAGCGAGTATAGTGCTGTAAACTCATGGTACTCTGCGATGTTGAATCCAAACTGCCATTTCCAATTCGTCGTCGCCATCTTACAGATAAGGACGAGTTTTTGAAGAATATATAAGAGGAAGCAAAGGGGCAAGTGGGTCGACTGATTGAAAGTGATCATCGCCACCCACGGACATCCGTAACATCAGGGGTATCGCAAATCGTTCGTTCGTTCGTTCGTTGAATCGTTGTCGTTGAATCGGTTCTAACGTCATATCTGTTGAAAAATGCCGCCTTTGGAACCTGGTTTCAGAAAGGGGTTGTGCGAGGTAAGAAGTGTACGGATTTTATTTTTTAGAGTATTGTAAAGTGAAGATACTTTACGGAATTTATCGCCTGATACTTAGTATATTCTAAACAAATGAATAAATAAATATCTCTGGATAAGTTACACAAATTTAATCTAACCCCTATGTAAGCAAAGTGTATGCTTGTATTATGGGTGTTAGTCAACGATTCTAATACATAAAAATGGGTACTTAAATGGATACCAGAATAAATTTAATAAACACCCAGATCCGGAAATACAGACAATATGTTCATTACACAAATGCCTGTCCGCGTCAGGAATCGTACCCGAGCCTCGCGGATGATCGATTTTAGGCGTGTACGCTAGCCACTCGACCAATGAGGTGTAAACATTTACGAACATCTCACTCCGAGACGTAAGTTACCTCTGAATATTTTAATTAAAATTGTGACTGTAAATTTATGTCTCTCAGAGCGACTGTAAGGCTATCAGTTAGATTTGGTAGTAGAGTCCTGTAAAGAATATCCCGTATACCACTATCTTTCACTTCCTTTCAATTTAACGTCAGTGTCTCATCCCAGGAGGCTATGGTAGTTTTTGAGGATACCATAGTCAGTAAACTTCCTTAAAAGTTATAAATTGTAACTATTAATATTTAATTTTTTACTGTACAAGTAACCACTTCAACAAGAAAATTAAAAGAATAAAAATTACAACGGGCGAGCTTAACTCTTTTTTATTAACTCTGGTAACAATTTCTTTTTTATTTTTATAACATTGGAAGGCAAACAAGCAGACGGATTTTCTGATGGTAAGCCATTAACGCCGCAAGATACACTAACGGTTGTAATGGTTCCTTGCCAACCTGAGCCCGGGATGTTAGACCTCAAGCAAAAGTACCTAAACTTACCAGCTACATTTTCCTCCAAACCGGGATACGTCAACGGCAAGCACTGACAGTGTAAGGCGGTGGTACCAATCCGGGCAAGTTGTTACGAAATTCTACCACCTAGTTAGATGTCACGGTGCTAGTGACGGTAAGCCTGTGCTCGCCAACTCATAAAACTACCTGTCAGGAAGGAAGATGGTCTAATCTGCAAAGGTGCCCGGACCAAAAGGTGTTGAGCGTGAAAAAATAAATTATTCCACAAAAAATTATAAAAAGAAAGTAAAAAGTTAAAAAAAATAAGAACCGTTCAGAGTTTTTTAAAATATAAAAGCTATTATTACCTCACCTCTACTAGGTACATATGTAAGATACTCATACGAAAAAAACATGACTAAAACAATATGGTCAAGGTTTTTCATTGTCTGCCCTTAATACAAAATCCTGGTTACGCCCTTTCAACCTATTCCTTTAGAGTCCTTTACTTCTTTTATGATAATGGAAGGCAATCAAGTAGACAGATTTCCTGATGATAAGAAATTCACGCCGTCTAAAGACTCCAAAGGTGGTAATGGTGCGTTGCCAACCTAAGGCTGGGATGCCAGGCTACCTTATTTTCCAAACCGGAACACGTCATGACGTTATGGCGGCAGGAATAGGTAAGGCTGTGGTACCAATACGGGCGAGTTGCTGCGAAACTCTACCATCTAGTAGGATGTCACGGTGTTAGTGACGGTAAGCCTATGCTCGCTTTTTACGAGCTGAGAAGTAAGTAAGGCAGATGGTCTATTCTGCAAAGGAGCCCAAACCAACACGGGGATAAATACATAAAAAATGGGCACCATGAATTCTTTCACTGCTATTTCGTTATAAAAAGCATGTATTACGAATAAACTTCCAACAGTCTATTTCAGGCTTGGAATTTTAGCACCAACGGATCACATTCTTCCGTCAACACTCACATGTGAAGTATTTTTTCGTACACTACACGTTCGCATAAACTATTTAAGCTATGCAACTCGCCACCTGATTCGGGACTACATTTATTGTGAAAATTTGTGGAAAATATTTCAGTTAGGTACTAATTTATTTAGTATCTTCATGTCTTACGCTCAAATGGTGTTTTACAAAACTAAAAATGACGTTCAAAAATGTATGTTAAAATAAAATATAAAATACTTTGAAAAAATAAAACATTTAAACAACTACGGCTTGCACGATTAGCCGAAGGTCCTAATATGTTTGTAAAACACCTACCACATCATGGTGGCCAACCTATCGCCAACCGGGTCCTTGTCCCGACCAACATTGATTTTATTAAAAAACTCTCTGTCCTGGCAAACTTCGTTTTAACTGTGCAGTTTGTATGCGAAAAATTAAAAAAGTTGTTTTTTTTTCTTTTTTTCTAAACATTTCCTGGACACTAACTAATAGTTCGAAACCAAAATTAGTAAAATCGGTCTTGTCATTCGGAAGTTAAAAATTAAAAAAGGTTTTTTTTTATTTTCTTTCAAACCTTCCCTGGACTCCCACTAATAATTCGAAACCAAAATTAGTAAGATCGGTCTTGTCGTTCAGATGTTACAAATTAAAAAAAAATATTACATAACTTTAACTTTAAAGCAATTTATTTTTATTTATAACCAGTTTAATTAATTATTACCATAACTTTAGAACTATAATTAAGTTTATCCCTATCTGCCGTATTTTACTACCGTTTCGAAACCTAGCCAGACAGGAGAAAAACGACGAAACAAACGTTTGTCCTCGGTAACCAATATATTTTTAATTATATTTGTTTAATAATTATTACAATTAATGTTTTTCTATAAGACGACAGACTATTAAACGGTTAGACCATAGAGGCGATTAATAACAAGATATATCGACACAGTAAAACTACAAAATATAGACACAATAAGTAGCACTTCAGCAATCCAGGTCTCAGGCAAGGATAAGTTAAATTTCTTATTACCAACAAAAGTACTGGTGATAGAGTACAACTTGTACAGATCGACATCCACCGCCCCACCTATTCCTGCCGATATAGTGGCAGTGTTTGCCACTGTCGTATTCCCGTACGATTAACACCCAGGACACAAGACAGCAACGCAATCTGTGTGTATAGGATAGTTGGATGCTCATAAATAATAGTGTGTCAACTAACAAATAAATTTAGATACTATTCTAATAATCCTATCATTAATCTATCTATTCCGATAATCCTATTATTATTATAAATGCGAAAGTTTGTGAATATGTATGTATGGATGATTGTTACTCTTTCATGCTAGAATGGCTGACCGGACTTGTCTGGAATTTGGAACATAAATAGATTGTGACATTAACATATAGGCGACTTTCAATCCCGATCGCCCAACGGGCTCCTGTGAAAACGCGGGCGAAGCCGCAGGCAACAGCTAGTGTATTACACATTTAACAAAAGAGTACTAACTAATTTAAGGAATAATGTTATTTAAAAAAGGTTTTAAGTTTAAAAGTTATGAAGAAAAGATATTTTTATATTTGCCCAAATTTTGAAATAATAGATGAAATACATAGTTTAATATTTTTATTGGTTTAAACCAGAGGTGGGCAAATTCTTTTAACCGCGGGCCGGTAAGATAAAAAAAATCTAGTGGCGGGCCAGAAAACTATAATTAATCTTAAGGCGGACCGGTTTATTAAAACACCTAAAAATAGCAGTAAATATTACGATTATAAAACGTTGTATAAAAATAACATAAGGCATTTTTTATTTTATTTTACAATCCTTTATTAAAATAAAATCTATTTATGAAGCCTTAACATATGAAATAAGCAATATTGTTTGAAATATCGATTCAGTACCTTAAATATTCAAATTACAATAGTCTTTTAACATTTCGAACATTAATTTTTTTAAGGAGGTTCATATTTTTTCTAAAAAAAAAACTTGGCGGGCCGGATTAAAACCTCTCAAGGGCCGAATCCGGCCCGCGGGCCGTAATTTGCCCACCCCTGGTTTAAACCAATTTGAATTTTTATGGGTTGCCACACTATTGTTCGTCAGCATCCAATTACCTCTTACAATCAGGAATACCGTATGCTTATTCACTGTTCCAAAATCGTAATAATTAACTACCTACAGTATTGGCTTTAATCCCCGTAGAAGTTAGTGTTTGGTGCTGTCGTGTTTCGGTCCGGAGAGTAGGTAGCCGTTACACTTGCACACTAGGCCTAACATCCAGATCACAGGACAGTGCCACACCTATAATATCTACGGTGTCTATAAGCCAAGGTTACCTCTACCTACCTCAAGTTACCTAGTCTCACGTCTAAATTGTGAAACCCTCCTAAGAAAATTACGATGACAGGAATACCATCTGCTGGGAAGGTATAAATACCCTGGACCACACAAAGCTATCACTACATATTGTTAAACAAAATCCCCTGGCTGCGTCTGTCTGTGTGTCTGACAATAAACTACTACTGAACGGATTATCATATAGTTTTTCCACCAATAGTTAAACGGTTCATGAGGGTGATTTATATCTAACTAGTGATCGCCCATTGGTCCAGATTTAACCATAACAAATTTTAAAGTCTTGTTGATAAGGACGCCATCTTCATTTCTCAAGGCCAACTACTCTGTTCCCCGAATAGTTAGTGCGCCATCTGTGATCTTTTATCGTCAACATCAACATATTTTTTTGTGTGTCAAAAGAATGGTAGTGTGGGTAATGTTTTATTTATTGATTTAATGTACTTTATAAGAATTGTTATTGTGTAAGCGTTAATTTTTTATTTCATGCTTCTCCATTCCATTCCATCCTTCCATTCAAAAGTTATGATGCCTCAGACACACACACACACACACTCGTGAAAGTTATGATACCCCTTTTTTGTCCAAGGTTAAAAATAACATTATTTATTCAGTATTCTGCATTAGCTGCTTAGAAGCGATTTCCTTAACGTAGGACAGATCTTCATTCAACTTTCATCCGCCATCATTTTTTAAAAACGTTACGTTACTAAAACACCACAAAACGAGTGGTGTTACAAGTTCTACGAATCTGTGTGTGTCTGTCTGTGTGTGGCATCGTAGCTCTTCAGCGGATGGACCGATTTCGATTTCTTCGTTTAAAAGCTGACGTGATCGAAATGACTTGGGGCTACATTACATATGAGTTTAGTCGGAAGTTCAATGAAAATTTTAATTTTAAGATTATGGTACATACATATCAAAACACATCAAAATCGGTACAGCGGCTTAACCGTGAAAGCATGTTTCGTGTTTTGAAGAGTAACTTCACACATCATGTAAAATTACTACATAGATTTATATATCTCTAACACTGTGATTGTGACTAGGAGGTAAATTTTTTATCACGCTACGCATATTGGAGTGCTTGTTTTTGAGAAGAGGAATATCTTCTTTACATGACAATGTAATATGAAATGAAAAATATTTATTTGCAAAATGTGTGTGTGAATTGGGTGTTAAGGTTGTGTAATTTTTAGGTTAATAATTATGGTCTTTTGGTTATTTATACAAATTTATCAAAATAAATTCACCAATTAACATATAAACCTTTGATCGAGTACTGCATGCACAGATGTGCAAAGCCGGCAACTTGTCATGAGAGAAAGGCGGTCGTGGTGGTCCCAGTTTTAAGTCTACAAGATACTATGGTGGATCCCTACTAGGGCAAGTTGCTGCACAGCACTCCACCACCAGTACCACATGATAAGGGAAATTAAGAATGGGGAAATTTGTGGAAAGTCGGTCGAATTTCCGCTCGCGTGCATTGCACTCCTTGCACGTCCACTTACGGCGGGCCTGACCGTTAACTTTCAGAATACGTATTTATTTTATACTTATTTCACAACGTACAATAGATCTACAATACACACATACAACCCAATAAGTCCCACACAATTAATTTTAACATGTTACAAAATTATTTAGGTATTCTAACATGTTCTGCCAACTTGTGGTATGCAAATATTTTATTAAGTATTCATAAAATATAATTACTTCGTCATATTATATATTTTGATACCCATTTCTTTTTAAATTAATTAATCACAAATCAATTTTAAAATGCAAAAAAAATATCTACCCTGCTACCGTTTTCAACCTTAGCCAGTCAGAAGAAATGACAAAACAAACTCCCCGGCAACCAGGACTGTAAACTATCTGCCTATTTTTACCACATGATACCTTCATGTGGTAAAAAAAGGCAGATAGGTTATATTTTGTTGGTATGCAAATATTTTATTAAGTATTCATAAAACATTTATTTATTTAACACTTTAGTGCACACAAAAAACAAAAATACACGAGAAGTTAAAAATGCACAAAAGGCGAGCTTATCTCTAACTTAAGTAATTTCTTCCAGCCAACTAAAAAACATAAATCTGTGAAAATAAAATGGAAGGCATGGTGTACCAAAAAAAAACAATTAACAAACTTAAATTAAATTATTTTTTTGTTGTTAATTAAAATAAAACAAGTACAATTATAATTACTAAAATATGTTAGTCATATTATATATTTTGATACCCAATTTTTTTTAATTAATTAATCACAAATCAATTTTAAAATGCAAAAAAAATCTCTACCATAAACTGCTACCGTTTTCAACCTCAGCCAGTCAGAAGACAAAACAAACTCCCCGGCAACCAGGACTATAACCTATCTTCCTTTTTTTTACCACATGAAGTAACCATGAAGTCTGTTTTTGCCCTTTTGTTTAAAAAGCAATACATATTTGTTTGTTTCTATTTTTTTATCATGAAGGTTCAGCACATAGATATCAAAAGGGGAAACTAACATCTTTCAAATTAAACCTTGACACTTCAATGCAGTTCGAAATAATTTCTTAACACCTGTTGTATTTACTATAAAATATCTTCGCGGTGAAGTCAGGTATCATTCAAGCATAGCAACTTGATCAAACAACAATGAGAAATAGTTTGCTCATACTGTATGGGCTTATAGCCCTCGCAGCGGTCATATCCGCTAGGGACATCCGGGAAAAACGGGAAGCTGACCTGGAAGTAGCTGCCTCCGGCCACCACTGGGACAAAGGTGGCGGCCACGAGCACCACGGACATCACCACCATGAACATGGTGAACATGGACACAAAGGACACAAGGGACACCATGAGCACCACCACGGAAAAAAAGGACATCATCACCATGAAGGACACAAAGGACATCACGGTGAACACGGTGGACACAAGAAACATCACCACCACGACGACGGCTACCACCACCACCATCACCACGGCGAAAAGGGAGAGCATGGTCATGGTCACGAAGAACACGGACACTGGCACAAGGGACATGACACAAAGGGACACCACGGTATAGAGAAGCATGATGAATTCAAGAAGGACAAACACTTCCACGACCACCACGGAGAAAAGGGACACCATTCCCACCACGGCGGTCACCATCATGAGGGTGGATACAAGAAAGGCGGTCACTTCCATAAGGGACACAAGCATGGAGGCCATCATGAGCATCACCACGGCAAGAAAGGACACCATGAACATGGAGGTCACCATCATCACCACAAGGGTCACCATGGAGGAGGTGGTCACCATGAGCACCATCATCATCATCATGACCACGGCAAGAAAGGCGGTCATGAGGAACACAAGCACTGGGGACACAAATCTGGTCACTAAACTTAGAAACGGTCAGGAGCAGTCGTTGATTGTTAATATGTTACAGTTTTATATGTTTTGTTATGTTGTTACCACGAGAATAAAAACAGTTTTTATATAAAGTAACGTTTCATTTTATGATAAAAAATGGGTAAATCGTTATAGACCAATATGCGATTGCTATATTAGTATGTTGATCTGTTAGTCAACCAATTCTTGACTTTTTATTTAAGTGCAATAAAACTGCGAAACTTCGACTCCAATTTTATTATAACTATAATATAAAATAAAACAACTGACTTCCTCCTTTTTGGAGTCGGTTAAAAATTATCTTAATATCTCAAATTTTCCTTTTTTTATACCAACACATCATAAGTTTAATTTTACAAAACAAACCTTAATTATTGTAATGTAGCAAAAAACACATTCACACACAACAGTTAAAACTTATAACACCTACACTATTTAATTCGTCATGTTTTTACATTGTTTTGAATTTAGAGAACAGTACTTTATGTAATACACATTTTAAAGCGTTTCATTCAAATCCATAAAGTCGTAAAGTAGTGAACAACTAAACACTTTTCTTCATTTAAACTCAGAGAACTTTGCAAAACTGATTTTAATTTCAAAAGATTGTCTAAACCAATATTTCAATCTGTATTAGGTATTTTTCAAAAAGCTGAAATCGCAACTGGCCATAAAAAAAATTAAGATCATCTCGAGGAATGGTAATAAAAATTACAATTTAAACATACATATCTTCACGCCAAGTCCCTTACGGGGTAGACAGAGAGTATCGAGTGCCAGACCTCACGATCCTGACAAACCTGTCTTGCTTCCTTCACATTCATTACCCTTTTCATACAAACACGCCGGTTTCGGAGACTCTTGACACCACCCTCGGATAATATTCGATTGATCTGATCGTGAAATATCAGCCTTGGTCTCCCCGGGTACCTATATCCATCCACATTCGCATTGTATATCTGCTTTGTCAACCTTTCATCTGTCATTCTTTCCACATGACCGAACCAGTGGAATGTGCCCTTTCGCATTTTAACACCAAAACAACAATTTAAAAAAGTGATTAAAGTCATATTTCTCTGTAGAATATCATGATTCATGAGTGATCTAATAAAATAAAAATATACTCGTACATATGTGTCTGATTGTGAAATGAAGCACTTCTTTTGTTTAGGCGGTTGATTATATTAAAACGATAATAATTAGATTTTACGATACTGCTTTAATGTTTTTAATCTTTGATTATTTAAAATTGCCCTCATTAGTGGTATGATATTATTAACTAAAGAAAATAAACTAGAAAAAGCATAACTTTGTTAATCCTTAATAAATAAGGTATTCAATTTTTTTAATAAGAAATTAAAAAACTTTATAGACAAAAATACTAAATTTTTTCAACTACACTTTACATTTATATTCTAATAAAAAATCCATTAGCCGACAAAAGGTGCCATACAGTGCACCAAAGTAAAAGCAATCAATATTTGATCAATAACACAATATGGCGAATTTTAAAATTCTTTTCTTTCTTTATTTTTTGGCACTAAGGAGTTAGCATTTGCCAATTGTCAAGTTAAAATTAGCGTCAAGTTACCCGATTTAACAAAATCGGGTTTAAATGATTCAAAACAAGTCATAGGTCGTCAGAGAAAGTCATGTCATAAGCTTGAGTAAAGTTGGTCTCATTACTCAAGCTCATTTGGTGAAGATTTGGTGGTAACGAGGAAAAACTTGATAATTCATGATATTGATAATTCATTGAACTTCATGATTATTTTGTTTGTGCACTTTTACTCAGCAAATTTGTACAAAGTGCTAAAGAAATTGACTAATTTCTCTCAATATAAAGACGAGGTTTAATAATTGTAAAAAACCTTTTCTCCACAGAAAAGTAAGTGAACTACACGTTCCTTTTCTCTTAATGACGCCAATACTCAAATTTGAAGTTCGAAACAGAACCTAAATCAATTTTTAAGAAAATCTGTGCCGCTTGACATGAATTTGACGCTAAATATATTTTATTACAATTATTACACAACTTTATAACAGAATAATATTGTGATGTAGGTATTTTATTTGAGTTCGTAGGTGGTTTACTTAAATAAATCGAAGTTGACTTTTTTGCATTTATAAACAAAGTAATATATACAAAGTATAAATGCTTAATTAAGTATAAATCTATAGAGAAATTGCACAAATTGAACACCGAAATAAGTAAACATTAAAAAAGTATCTCACGTCCGTATCCCTGACGAGATACGCAGAGGCACACCCACGACTAGCTGAAAACAAAGTGATAGGTGACAAGCCTATCACCAAACGGACAAATATCCAGTCCCCGCCATTGTTAGTTTTCTTAGAAAATTGGAAACACACATTTCCTTTATTTTGTGTCCCGACCCGAGGATGGAACCCGGGACTTTAAGAAGTTAAGTCGACGCCGCGCCGGACTGCTACACCACAGAGGCGAGAAAGTAAATGATATGTTCGTTATATGAACATACGAATATTA
Organism: Calephelis nemesis; assembly: GCA_002245505.1. Lineage (NCBI taxonomy): Eukaryota > Metazoa > Arthropoda > Insecta > Lepidoptera > Riodinidae > Calephelis > Calephelis nemesis. The sequence continues at coordinate 126,882 of NJDD01000366.1, forward strand.
CGATACTACGACTATCGTACAGTACGATCTTACTTATCCCAACCAAAAATGCGGAATACTTTTGAATTTTTAAACCAAAATGATATTCAAAGCAGGTTTTTGTAATTGAAGGCGATTTGTCGTTCTAATTTTGTTAACTATCTATCCTTCTTGAAACTTCCGGAAGATTATAATTAGGATAATCGTATTATTGTACTTAAAAGTGAGCTTTTAGGGTTGTTAGGAAAATTTTATCTAATCCCATTAGAATCCTTAATGCTGATAATTAAATATCCTTTTTAAATAAATTACTAAAAGATATTTGTTAAAGCTTCTCGTAAAGTTAAAAAGGTTACTAAACGTCGAAACGTACAATCTTCGGTCGAATTATATTATTTAACTAACTTCAGAAAACGAGGTTCTGAATTAGACTTTATTTGTTAAGTGAGATTTCTTAATAGATAAACATTTTTTTTTTTATTTTAAAATATCGGTAAGTACTTTCCATTACATTTTAATTTAATTAATAAATATCTGACGACTGGTTTTTAAGTTATATTGTAATAAATGTTTTACCGCAATTTCGTTTACGTGCAAAAGGTACAATTTTACATACCTTCCAAAAATATGGATCATGTAATTTCATACTCTTTAGTATAATAAAAAACACAGCAAACTTTTTTTTTTATATGAAAGTTGCGCCAAACTGCTTATAGCTATCTAACTAAATTGTTTTATTTTATTATCTTTTAATAATTTGTCCCTTTCTGGGACCGGCTAAGACCTTACGGCTATGCTGCCACTTCTACTCTTCTTCGTCTTCCGTATTAACAAATTATTTTTCTATGTTAATTTCTTCATAAAATTTCACTTCTACACTTGAAGTGAACAAATCCAATTAATTGCCACTTAAATCAAATAATTTTACTCATAAGATACACAAAGTTAAATTACGAAAAAGACTACGAACAACTTCTTCACGGTGACACCAAAAAACCTTATTTTTTCCCCCGACACGAAACGAGAGGTTTCATAAATTTGACGTGTCTGCTGTGTGCGTATGCGTGTGTGTATGTCGGTCTGTGTGACTGTGTCTCATCAATTCATTTGTAAGCATCGGAATAGATATCAGACGCGTTGTGGGTTTCTAACTTTGAACACATTGGTTGATTCTAACTTTGAACACATGTGACACCAGTTAAACACTATCGAATGCTTGTACAACTGAGCTGCACTGGTGATAAAGCTCGAAGATGGATAAACTCTACAAATCCTACTGGTATAGGCGATTTCGGCGTTATTAGATTCGTCTTAACGAGATCTATTCATATTTTCTGATGACGAGGTCTTGTTGACAAGTACCCGATGAAAAACTGGGAAGTGACTGATAGATCATAATTTAAAAGTTACAGTATTACATTTAGTATTTTTGCAGTAAATCCAAAGCACATCAAAAAGGGGAGGTATTGAAAATTATTTATGTGTGTCTCCCTGTGACATCCTAACTTTGAAGGATTTTCAATTTAATTATAGAAAAAGTAAAGCAAGTCAAAAATTTTGTAGTTTGTGCCTTATTTATTTACTTTCTCGTTCATTATTTTTCATACAGTGAATGCAGTTATATATACTAATAATAGAGTGAAAAGATTTGATTTTTTGTTTGTATTGAAGATACTCCGAAACTAGACCGATTCGACAAATAAACAAAAGCCAACAGTATCCTTAATAAACTTGAGCTACTTTATACCACGGGAATACGGAAGTAAACTAAGGGAAAACAGGAAGCGGGTAATGGGAAGTAATGATGTAAGAATTATATAGCCTTCCATTCTGAGATAGGTGGTACTGCAGTCGGTATGTCAACTACGAAACGGCTTGACCGATTGGGATGAAATTTTGTATATGTATTTCAATGGTTTCACAGACATGAATGTATTATGTACACCTTATATTTTTTTTCTGTAGTTACATATAAATAAAAAAATCGCCTTAATATATGTACTGCGCGAACAAGAGTAAAACGATTGCATAAACTGTCTTAATTTTTAAATTGGCTTTCTTTCCAATTATACAGAGGAAAGATTTAATCGTCTATTTGTATTGAATAGGCTCCAAAACTACTTGACCAATTAGAAAATTCTTTTAGTATAAGCTGACTTTATCGCTGATTAAAATACGGTAAGTTACTGCTAAAAAGTTAGAAATACTTATGACCACCCGTGCAAAGCCGGGACAGGCTGCTAGTGTATAACAACAGGAGGAAAAAATCACAAATAGCGACCTTTATCGCCTTACATCCTCTACTTGCTTATTCTTTATATAGTATTAAGTGGAAGCAATAAAAAGTAATATATTATTAAAGTTAAAGTTATTAGGCAAATAGGCACTTCAAATAAATATTTAATTTGATAAATGTTGTATACGGAATATCAAATTATTACAGTTTACAGCAAAAAGCTTTTCACACAAAAAGCTTTTCCTCGTAAACTAATACTTGCTCAATATACACGAATTTGTGATCAACTTGTAATATACTTATATATTTGACACAGTTGTAAGAAAATGTATCTTCAAATGTATTTTTTATGTTTTATTAGTATCTTCACGCCTCTATCCTCCCAGGTTTGGCAGAGGTAGAGCCAGGGCTCCCTCAACCATCCGAAGATATTACCCACAATGTGATAGGTGGTAAGCCTATAGCCAATTGGGTATTTATTAAATCCCTTATAACGTGGTGTATATTAGAAAATCCAAAACACATTTTTTGTTGCCCAACAAGGAATCTAACCTATTACCTCATAGTCAAGTCCAGCACCGGACCACGTTATATGTAAGGTCATTTAAAACACTAACGAATTTTGCTACCATTGTGCTGGATGATGGAGCTCGTAGATAGGAAACGTAACCCTGGAATGGCTTCCGTGAAACTCAACGGGTTTGGACTCGTTAGATTCGTTTTAATTAGATTTGTTCACATTTTCTGATGACGAGGACCTAATGAAAGATTTAGGAGGTGACTGATGGAACATAGTTAAAAAGTTGCGGAATTTTCATAATCTTTTCAGTTTATCTGCCTTTGTGGTCTAGCGGTCCAGGTGTTGGACTTGACTTCATGAGGTCCCGGATTTGGTTCCCGGGTCGGGCAACAAAAAACAAAAACAAAATCTAATAAAAAATGTTGCTCGGGAATAGATATGTGCCCGATTGGCGATAGGCTTGCCACCTATCACATTGTGGAACTTAGTGTCTTCGGCTGGTTGTGCCTCCGCCTACCACTTCGGGGATATGGACATGAAGATATTTACTTATTTCCAGTTTATCTATAGCACATCAAAAAGAGAGATGTAGCAAGTTTGAGTGTGACTGTGTGTGTCTGTCTGCACCACCATTACTTTTGAAGAGATGAACTGTTTGTATAAGGATAATTGAAAAGTTTTAATTTCAAGGTTATAAACTATTTTAAAATGAATGAAATTTTAAAATGTGGTAATTAAAGATTAAAATATTTAATTACCATATTTTGGTAATTAAATATTTTAATCTTATATAAAATTTTCGCCACTTTTTTCATGTTAGTTAAATTACTTCTCCGAAACGCTTTACCGATTTCCGAATTTTTTTTATGCCAGTAGGTCTGAGAATTGGCTACTATACATATATTTTTCATACTCCTAAGTGATAAGGGTGACTGGCCCTAATTTTTTTAATAAAATCACATTTAAAAAAATCAGAACAACGTTTGTCCGCTCAGCTAGTATTTATATAAAAATACTATGCAATTACATATTTTATCCTTTAATTGAATTAAAAAAAAAAGTAAAGTAAAGTATCTTCACGCCCATATCCCCGAAGAGGTAGGCAGAGGCACAACCAGCGCACCCATGACTAGCCGAAGACACTACGTCCCACAATGTGATAGGTGGCAAGCCTATCGCCAACCGGGCACATTTCCAATCCCGACCAACATTTTTTTTATTAGAAAATTGGAAAAATCTAATTTTCTTTTTTTTGGCCGACCCGGGATTCGAACCCGGAACCTCATGCAGTCAAGTCCAACACCCGGACCGCTAGACCACAGAGGCGATTATTTATATTTGAATTGATTATAATTGAATTATTTATATTTATCACGTGTTTCATTATTTATTACCATTTTTTTTAATATGCCGGGACCGCTAGTTTATCGAAGTATAGAATTTCGTACTTTGATATATGCTAAATTCTATATAGAAGTGGAAATACCTTAATCAGAATACCGAACCTGTCTGGATGAACGTTAAGGTCAAAGGAGCATTTAATAAAATGAAAGGTTCTAAGGGCGCCATATTAATGTGAGGCTTATCTTCTTGATGCTACTACAAAGGCGTTTTGTTTTGCTCTCTTTTCGGCTACTTTCGTAAGAAAAACTCGTGCATTTTATTATTTTTTAACCGGCTTTAAATATGAGGAAGTTGTTAAAGGAATAAGACACCGTAGGCGTGATTTTTAATTGCGTTCGACACTAAAGAAGGTAGAGGGGTGTTGCTCACTGAGACTGTTAATAAAACTGTTGTGATAGTTCACCGGATACCACCTAAACCAGCATGAAAATAATATGGATGGATGTTACTGGTTTTATAGCCGGGTTAAGTGGTTATTGCATATTGTAATACATAAGGTCGTTCCAAATTGTGCTTGAAATTCTAAATGGTTGACTAAAACAGACAAAATTTCATCGAAATTTCGCTCGTTTTCAGTATGGAAGCGAGAGATGGGTATGTCAGAAAGATCATGAAAGTAGGATAAATAGCAGGTGGCAGGAATAGGTAAGGCGTTGGTACAAATCCGGGTGAGTCGCTGCGAAACTCTACCACCTAGTCAGATGTCACGGTTTTAGTGACGATCAGCCTATGCTCGCCTTTTACGAGCTGCCTGGCATGAAGGCAGATGGTCTATTCTGCAATGGAACACAGGGAAAAACGTACTCCTTTTTCGAGTCGGTTTAACCTAGTAATTCTCTCTTTAACTAATTTAGTAAATACCTATTAATTAATCATAAGTACGCATTAAGGATACGCTGAAGCAGACTGTATACTGCATACAAAGTCGGAGTCGTCTTTACTTGGTTCATTGTTTATGCAGATAGACTAATGCAAGAGTAAATATTACTTTGCTGGGAGAATGCTTGATGTTTATATTATATAATCATTTTCTTATTTTGTTTTAGGAAATCCATACTAACTCATAAACGCGAAGTGTGTCTTGGTAGACTAAGAAGAAAGGAGGTTACGTGTTTTATATCCTGTCATATTTGTTTACGTCTGTGAATTGATTTCTTCGTCATTTCTGAATCGATTTGTAAAACCCTTTTTTATTTGGTATAGCGTACTTCCTTCCCATTGCTGTCTAATAAATTTTAGAAATGTGTCATATCGTAATTCTATTAAAAAAAAATATTATACTTTTTAATTTTTATAGTATTTATTTGTGTATACAGTGTTTTTTCAACTGTTTTAGTTTATTTTTAATGTTTAATGTTAGGTATTTTTAAAGACTGTGTTGGTGTATTGTAGAGGTTGCATTACGATGCGAACTCTCCTGGCTGTTTAAAAAGTATATTTGAATTTTAAAAAAGATTAAGAACGCAGAATGAAAAAAAGAGAATCAGAATTCAATTCATAATTATTGAGAACGTATTGAAAAACATGTGAAGGAAAATAAAATATTATATATAAAAATATTCTTTTAATAATTAAATAACACGTCCCGGTGTTACAGTATTACGTGATATTATCCACTGTTTGTACATGTTAAATATTTTTTTAATTTAGTTTAACTGTTAACGTTTTTCAAGTGTAACGAATTTTGTACATTGCGAAATAAAGACGATTAATTGAATTGAAAATGTATTAGTTTATACGTTGCTGAATATTTAGCTGATAAGAGTGCTTCTGATTCGTTCCTACTAATCTCTTCTAAAATGTAATGTATTAATACTTTAATTATTGTCTACATGTTTTAAAATAACAAAAAAAGAAAGCCTACTGAGTTACTTTCGCCGGAACTTCTCAGTGTATGGCCGCGTTCGAATCCGATAGTATATTTTACTATTAAAGTGTCTATTTGAAATAAAGGATTTTCTTATTCTAATTCTGACAAAAAGAATAAAACACTAAATTTTTATGTATATAGATGACTTATTTATTGAAATCGATCCCAGTTTTCTGCACTTTTAATAAACACGAGTTATTATTTGTATCTTCTCGTTGTAATGTAAATATACTATGGTATAAATTTTATTATCTAATATTTTTTTGTGTTTATTCAAGAATAAAATTCAACGATATTTAATTTTGCGCCCGGAGGTTTTAACTTTGTGATAACTCAATAGTTGTTAATTTTTTCTGATAGTGTGAAAGGCAATTTTGATTTAAATTACACGCATAACGTATCTAACAGATTTATTTTATTAAGGGTTAATACTGTATTGTTAAATATATGTTCTAAAGTAACCCTTCATTTAACTGTTTTAAGTAAACGCAAAAAACGGTTATTGTGGGTTATTCTTTCAAGATAGACATATACCACCGCTTACTTTTTTTGAGATCATCAAAGAGGAAAAACCCCACCATACATTGTTTTGTTAAAACTCGAAAGGTTTTGGCAGCGTTTTCGAGGAAAGCTCCCGATCGGCTTATTTTTTGCCGACATTGAACTAATATCGTTGGTTTATACAAAACATAAACTTACTATATACTAAAACCTTCCTCAAGAATAGTTCTATCTGTTGTTGAAAACCGAATGAAAATCCGTTCAGTACTTTTCGAGTAAATCGCGAACAGACAGACGCGGCGGGGGACTTTGTTTTATAATATATATATTGATATTATATAATATATAAAATATATATTGATATTATATAATAATATACAGGATGACTGGTGAGATACCTTCAATATTTGAGGACGTGATAGTATGCAAACATATATCATGAAATAAAATCACATAAAAACGAAATATTAAATAACTTCTTCGTAAACTTCGTACACAGTACACCGAGAGTCCAGTATTTAACTGCGGAATAATTGGACACCGCGGTAGCGGGATGGAGGGCGGGGGTGGCGGCGGCGTGTCGTGTGCCGCGCCGCACGTGACGGAATATAATATCCAAATTTCACTTATTTTTAGAGATATTTCGATAAAAAATTAAGCTTCTATTTTTTTATATCAAGTTAACGAGATTCGAGTACCGAGTACTCTCCATAAGTATTGAAGGTATCTCACCAGTCAGTCTGTATATAATATAGGTATATTGATATTTTGATATATTGATATTGATAGCGAATAAACACACGGCTCTCCTGATGGTAAGAGACAATCATGGCCTGTACACACCAAAGACACTGTAGGCGCGTCGCTGTGCTGTAGATATCGGGCGTAATGTGCGATTCTAATAACTACTACAACTCACGAAACGGAACACAACAATGCCATATACTGTTACTAAAATGGCATGAATCGGTAAGGCGGTGGATGTCTGGCCAGGTATGTGGAACGACACTTTAGCACCAGTGGTAATGATCAAATGGATCACTTTACAAACTATGAGGTAGAAAAGCACATAGTACATATATGAAACAGTATGGAAACTACGAGTAAGCCTAGTTATATGGATAATACACTGCATTGAAGCTTTAGTGTTGGGAAGTTTTTTTCTGTTTAAGCATTTACTGTTCTGTGGTGATCAATCAATCGAATTACTATAACGGTATAGTTTACAAATGATATAAGTAGGTAATCTCATGGCGTTGGTTAATTCTAGACAAATACGTTCATGGTATTTGTAAAAAGATTGCTTAAACAAGTAACAACGTGCCTTGACGCGGCACTCGCTACTACCGCACCGCGAAAAGCACTTAGATAGGGATGAAACAATATAGTCAACGCCAACACCAAAGAACTAGAATATAAACGCGACTGATATATTTTCAAACGTATACAAGTAAATACAAAATGTCAGTACTAAAAGTTTTTTTTCTTTGTGTAAAATTTGTAGAAGTTTAAACAAAATACAAGGCAAGTATTAAAATGAAAATTCCTTAAGAGAAACGAAAGTTATGACCATTATAAATGTGAATTTTATCTGTGACGATGGTATATCCTTTAATAGGTACTCAGTATAGTGTATCTGCAGGACATAACTAGCCGCGTAAACGGTAAAGAAAGGAATTAAAACTTTCGCCAGAAGATTTGAATCCTCAGTAGCTCAAATGGTTAGAGCCTTTGTTAGCTTGAGGCGAAAGGGTAGAGGTTCAAATCATGTCTAGGGCGAAATTTTTTTCTATAAAAATTTTGTAGAAATTTCAATACTTGTTACAATTTGTCATGTGATAATTTAAACATATACGATAAATACACAGATAAATATATAGTTCAACTTGCATTAGTTAAAGTTATCACTTCCGTCGAGCATACGTCATGAGACGCACAGGTTTTTTTAATTCCAAATTTTCCAAAAAAAAATATTCATGAATAAGTACTTATCGAGTACTTTACGTTCAATAAAGAGTGAGTTTGGATAACTTGCGACCGAAACTGTATCGAGTAAAGGTATAGATACTTCGGTGGTATCGTTTTATCTGTACGCTTAGAAGCCTGATGTTTGTGTAAGTATACCGTTCACGTTTGTAGGTAGTTTCAGTACTGTTTAATATTTGTACTGTGTGTGCCGTCTATTCTATACAAGTACCCGGACCAAAATAGGAAGTCCAATTGGAATTAAATATTGAAAACCTTTCCCATTTTTCATCCTACACATGAACAACAACGATTATTAAGCCTGAAAGACTGAAATGATTATGATTAAGAACAAATCAATAAATATTATGCTTGTTTGAAATTGTACAATAATAATTAAACGTTTAACCTTGTAGCAAGTGCAAGCTCCGACACCGTAATCGTTGCTTAACGCAGGTGCAGAGAAAATCTGAGGGTCAGTGTTTATAAAACGGAGTGCTCCAACAGAAATCCCATTAAGAAACACGTCGTGGTGCAGGAAGGAGCAAACATGAAGGTGTACATAGCAGGGTGTTTGTTGCTGCTTGCTCTGGTGGTCAGTGCAAGAGATATTAGACAGAAGCGTGAAGTGGACCTAGAAACCGCAGCCTCTCATCATCACGAGAAAGGAGGAGGCAAGGAACATCATGCACATCATCACCATGAACATGGCGGTAAAGGACACAAAGGATATAAAGGACACCACCACCATGAACACGGCAAAAAGGGACACCACCACCATGAAGGCCATAAAGGACACCATGATGAACATGGCGGCCACAAAAAGCATCACCACCACGACGATGGCCACCATCACGAACACCATCATGGCGAAAAAGGTGAAAAGGGTCACGGATTCGAAGAAAAAGGACATTATCATAAAGGGCATTCCACAAAAGGTCATCATGGTGTTCACAAAGTAGATGAGTTTAAGAAGAACAAGCATTTCCATGACAAGCATGGAGAATCTGGCTACCATGAAGGACACGGTGGCCATCACCATGAGCATGGTCACAAGAAGGGTGGTCATTTCCACAAAGGTCATAAGCATGAAGGTCATCATGAACATCACCATGGTAAAAAGGGTCACCATGAGAAGGGAGGTCATCACCATGAACATAAGGGTCATCACGATGAAGGCGGTCACCATGAGCATCATCATCACCACAGTGATCATGGAAAGAAGGGAGGCCATGAAGACCACAAGCATTGGGGTTTTAAAAAGGGGCACTAAAATTTAGTCTTTAGTTAAATAATTAGTCGCTTTCAATTCCTCCCTACCATTTTTAGTTAAATAATAAATAATTGTAAATTTTTATACGTTTGTATTAAATAAAACAAATATTCAAAATCGTTTGTCTTCCTCAAACCCCACTTAAGTGATTTCATTTGCTTACTTTGGGGTAAGATTCAATTAGTGTAACTTGTCCAGGGATATTTATTGTTATTATCATTTATTTTCAATATCTCTTATTTCCTATGTTTATACAGTTAACGTCAAAAAACAACAATATCTATACATATAACAAATCTGTAGAAGGGTCAATTCTGTACATAGAAAATATTGAAAAAATTATAGCAGGGTGTGTTATTGGATCGATACCACACCCAAATATGTGATTTAAAAAAAATGTGTCTATCTGTCTGTCTTTCTGTCTGTATGTTCCGGCATCACGTGAAAACTAACGGTTTGATTTTGATGAAACTTGATATAATTATACCTTATTATCCTGGGCATAAAATGGGATACTTTTTATCCTTGAAAAATACGTAGAAAAAAGGAATCTTAATTTTTCATTTTTATCACGCGAAGACCGACATCCGCGCGGACGGAGTCGCGGGCGGAAGCTAGTTAAAAATATAAATATAAAAAACTGGTTAAATTTAATTATTATTATTATTGTTACTAAGAGACACCAAAACTGGATGACGCTGGTGATATGGTAATGCTCAATCTCTCTATTAGAGGATTGCGTGAGTTGCTTTCAGTTTGTGAGTGCTATGTTGATGCTCATGGATTGAAGTATAACGGTAGCCCGACTGAGATATTGGTGTTCAGGGCTAGGGGTGGTCCTGACCATGTACCCAAATTTAAATTGAATGAAACACCAGTTCGGTTTGTTATATAAAATATAAGAAACTGATGATAATGATTTGGGAAACCAAAACATGTTATATAAATATGTATATGTTCCTCTACCTCTAATTTTTCCTCTACCAGAGGTTATTGTCAAGCGCTTCAAAGTTCACCGGGTAGTCTGGTCTAAAAGCCATATATATAAAAGAAAGTGGTGTTAGTTACACCACTTGTAAATCAAGGGCGGCTGAACGGATTTAAGGGTCCATGTATGCTAAAATACGTCAGCAATTAATGTTTTTTCATACACAGCAATCATGGATCTTGGTGACAAAAATACACAAGATTAACATTAATATGCTTTATAAAACTAGTGTTCCTAAAACACGATTCATTTCACTTTGCTCGATAGAAAAAAATCAAAAAGTTAACCCTTTTTTGAAAGCAAAATGCAAATGTCTACTTAAATTATGTTAATATCGACAACAGATTTAACATAAGCATATATAAGTTCTATACCTAAAAGATAAGTGTTTCAGTTTTTATACTTTTTTTCAGATTACTTTTATAGTGTCAAAAATAGTGATTTGTCGCTTAAGACAAATTGTTTCCTTTAGAGCGCAATATTTCATAGTAATCATGGAACGGGGGACTGCGGCGATAGGCTCTTCTGGCTGACTAAGTATGGGGCCTTAACTGAAAATTAGTAGAGAGGTAGCTTAAAACCGGGAGAAGGACATAAATAAAAGGAGGTCCGATTCCCAGGTCCAGGGTTCGATTCCCAGGTCGGGCAACAAAAAGAAAATTGGGTTTTTCCAATTTTCTGACTAAATAAATCTTTGCTCGGAATTGGATATATGTGCCCGGTTGGTGATAGACTTGCCACCTATCACATCGTGGGACTTAGTGTCTGCGGCTAGTCGTGGATTCTATGATTGCCTCTGCCTACATTTTCGAGGATATGGGCGTGAAGATACTCTTTTTATGAACAAAATCAGACAGTGATTTAATGAATTGTACTCGAATTTACATTTGACTTTTTAACCCCTTTAATGAGTGGGATAAAAACTATCCTATAACCTTACTCCGATCATAAAGTGTCTACTTTGCCAAACTTCGTAACAATCGGTTCAGTATTCGGGGTTAATCGCGGTCGAAATTCAAACAGACATACAAAAATTCTAAAAAAACATGTAAACGTGATTTGCACTGCACTTATTATTTTAATATCTTCAATGTATATACAGAATTCATTCTTCTACAGATTAATTTGAACTATAGATGGATATAGATTAGGTATATTAATTTACTAAGTAGTTGACGATTTTTTAACGAGTAGTTTTTACATACATACATACGTTCACACCAACGTTCTCTACGGGATACGGGTAATAAAACATTAAAAAATAACTAACAATAAAGATAACTCTAAAACCGCTAATTTGATCTTGATTAAATTTATATTTATTTTGAGCCATAAACATCAACATCGACATCTATGTGTAGGCCCGGGTCCATTAAGTAGAATATGCCATCTGCCTCTCTACCAGACATCTCATAAGAGGTGAGAACAGGCAAAATAGGTCATTACCAACTAGACTACAAGTGGTCAAGTACCTTGTAGCAACTTGGCCGGGTGGTAATCCACCGCTTTACTTATTCCTGCCACCATAATGACTATCATGTTCCGATATGGAGGGTGGGGTAGCCAGTAGACTTGTGTAATTGGCCTAATATCCCGGCCACTGGATAGTGACGCATCTATAACATCTATGGTGTATATAGGCCACGATTGTGTCTTAACATCAGGAGACCCGCGTGCTCGTTCGTTGATCACTCATTAAATAAAACTATATAATAATAATCACAAGTATCACAACACATTCACTGGAATTGATAATCACCCTTCCGAAAAAAATAAGAGCTATTCTTAATTGACCGATTTATCGAAGAAAAGACACAAAAAAAGTACATACTTACATACCTTCACGCAAAGTCCCTTACAAGGTAGGCAGAGAGTATCGAGTGCCAGACCTCACAAGCCGGACAAACCTGTCTGGCTTTCTTCACATTCATCGCCCTTTTCATACAAACACGCCGGTTTCGGAGACTCTTGACACCACCCTCGGATAAATTCCGAGTGATCTGATTGTACAATGTCAACCTTGGTCTATAATATAAAAAAAATCAATAGAAAAATTAAGAATCTCCTTTTCGAATAAAATAAAACAAACAGTTTGATTATACCTGGATCCATAAGCCTGGATACGTTAAACGCCTGGATATTTAAGCGATTATACAGAAGACGTAACCACAACTTAGATATAACATATCATGTTCGTGAGGTGCAGACTACGGCAACTTAGTCTAGGTAACACGTGAAACTCCTTTGAGAACTGCGTTAATACCTTCACCGTAGCGTGTACAGCTCCATCCATAAAATATCAGGCGTCAACTTGCCGAGTAGTAAAGCCTTAAGTTAAGTTTAAGTTAACTTCATTAAAAATTAAAATATGTGGGAGGATTTTTTGCTTACTCCAAAAAAGTTTTTTCGAATGTTGCTTCTGCTTCGCTAATAATGAATAAACTTTAATAATCTGATAGGGTTGGTAAGTTTTTCTAGACTTGTCAAGTTTTTATAAGTTTGTCGTTGTTTTTATCTAGCGCCGGTTTATATAGAGAGTACATGAAAACAGAGCAGCCTTATAACCAGTGATAGGAATAAGTAGAGCCTATTTACCTGCACTTCGAAGAACAGAGACAAGAAATATAGACTTCCTTTTTTTAGGACATCTGTCTCGAAAACCGGGCCAGTTCAAAAAAGAACTCAAAGAAGAAGACACGAAGTTGGGTGTTACAAATGTGACGTGTGTTTCTGTTTGTGGCATCATAACTCCTAAACCAGTTGATTAATTTTTTGTGTCGCAAAGGCTCTTTGCTTCATTAGGTATAAATAGGTTTTGTCTATAGTTAATAAAAAATATCATTATTAATATATCTTTGACAATTATGACCACTTAAGCACCACATTCCACTGATGGCACTGATTGATGTAAAGCAATGCAAAACTTAAGAAATTTAAGATATTATGCGCTATCACATTTTTTGTTGAGGCAAAATTCTCAAAATATTTTTGACCCGTCTGTATCTCTATGTTTTTAAGATTTTAATGGCCACTTTCACATTCCCGCGTTACTTTTAATATTGAGTTAAACAGTCAATTATAAGGTGGTTTAGCCCTAAGTGTTAAATACTTAACCCCGGTACGTGCAAGTGGCCCTAACAATTGATTACATTTTAATTTGTTTGAATAGTTCATAAACATAAAGATAACATATTATATTTTAATGATAGGTTATTGATCTTCCGTAATCACCTGCTTTATTCTTTTGGACAACATATATTAAATACGTCTAGGTACTGCTAAAATAACACATAACTCAGAAAGCCAGCCACGCTGCTGTCATTATAATTTTAGTTGCTAAATATTAACAAAATTAAATTTGAATACTGCGAAAAATAGGTTAAGCTATTCATACCTACACCTACGTTGGAAACCAATTAGTATACGTTAAGATTACCTTGGAGGTAATCTCAAAGCTGGCGAAGTCATAAACAAACTTTAACGTACCACTTCAACAACAAGAAAACTGTTGTTGTAATTATGCTAAGATTTTAATTAAGTTATAATTTAACATTAAATCAGGTCTATTTTCTTTTTACATAACGAAATTAAAATAAATTAGGAGTGTCCTAGAAAAGTTCCTTTGTAGTGAGCATAGATCGTGGATATATTATTGAGAATAGGAAGTAACATTTGAGTAGATGCCATTACATATCACTAAACTTTTCCAGCAAAAATGACTTTGATTTTATAGAAGTTAGTCATATTGTGGTTTTTGTAAATATAATACATCTCAAAAACGCCTGATCTCATTCAATTTTTGTAGAGAGTATTTATTTACATTTTTACATTTTTAAGATTTTTTAATTTTCAAGTTAGGTTAAGGCATTTTTATTTTACCACTATTTTTCTTTTAAACGATTGACTGGAAAAAACGGCTTTTAAAATCACAATTTCATTTTTGATATCCTGTCTATCTATCTATATGAAAATATTTTTTTTAATTTTCAGTTGCATGCTTCTTGATTCTGGAGCAGCCCCTTAATTACTCGTATCATCTATCCTATCCTATTAATATTATAAATGCGAAAGTTTGTATATTTGTTTGTTTTTTACTCCTTCATGCAAAAACTGCTTAACCGATTTTCATGAAATTTGACACACGCATAGGGGGTAACTTGGATTAACACATAGGATACTCTTTATCCCGAAAACATATTATCGAGTGACCATTAAACACGCGGGCAACGCCGCCGGCAACAGCTAGTATCTAATAAACCCGCGACACAGTTTAGGACGATACTATCTATTGGTATAAATGTGCTTAATTACTGATTGAGTTAAATACCCTTATTACATTAGGTTCAATTGATTCGGGTAGAGATTCAACGCGCCGATTAATTATACAATTTATGTGTTATTGATCAGGCTCGTAATTAAATGATTTATGTTTCTCCGAATTGAGCAATCGGATGTTTGATTGCCCAATGTTAGGTAATTACTAACTACAGTAGCAACGATATATGGGATGCAGTTGAACCGCGTCGTTGACACGAAGTCTTAATTTAAAGTCTGACAATTATATGTGAAAAACGTCACTAAATCATGTTATGCGTTTTTGAAAAAAATAAATAAAAAAACAAGAAATCCCGAGAAAAATCCAAAAAACTACGTACTTATGTCAAAGGTGGGGGTACTATTTAACAATATTAATTGATAATATGAAATTGCTATTGGACTTAAGGTGGATTTTGTTCAAGTGGTAGAATTGATGTTTTTGATAACTTTTATAAGAATAGTGTTTAGTAGACTTTACAGCGGCAATTGAGTCAATGGGTTGGGCTCGCCGAGACGAAGACGTAGGTATATAAATTTTAAAAATCGGGTTAACGGTTGAGATGATATTTCTAAAAAGGTGTAAAAATTTCAAAAGTAATAAAAAAGAAAAAAATTACCTTAGGTACAGTACTTCCGAAAAGAAAAACTACTTTAGAAAAGCTAGGCAGGGGTACAACCAGGGCCCCCGCGGCTTGCCGAAGACAATAAAATACACAATGTGATAGGCGGCAAGCCTACCGCCAACTGTTCACATATCCAATCTCGGTCCACGTTATTTCTTAATCAATTCAATTTTGGTTGCCCAACCCGGGGATCGAACTGGACACACCACAGCAAACTGAAAGTCCAACACCGGAACCACAGAGCCGATTTAATTATAGAATATTATTATATTATTTTAAAATATTATTATTATTTAAATATAATACATAATACAATATTATTTATAATCGCCGTATCTAAATGTAACGTTCCAGAAGCTGTAATTTCTACTAAGTTTATAACATTGATGACAGTTATGCAGCTAAAGACGCCTGTGCTACGCCGATACCTCCAAAGTTTAATTGTCACTTTGCCGCCATAACTGCATCAGGTGATCGGGGTGAAATCTATAAACGGTTTTAGTTTCGATTAGTTACTTAGAAGTTCGTCTTGCTTCAAATTTAACATCAGTGTATTTCCTTCACTTAATAATTTTAAGCACATGTCTTCATATAGATTTGGCACCATGTACAAAGAGAATACAATACTACGTAAGAAAGAAAGTCATGTAAAGAAAAGATGGTTTGTTGTTTGTTTTTTAATTTTATCCCAGTCGGGGAAAGGCAAAGGATCTGAGTCCATACAGCCACGTCTTCCGTATTAATAAATCTTTTCTTGTTATATGTTTTCAATTCATGTCTTCCGTATTAATTCTTTGTTTCAGTCTTTAGTTATTATTTAGCAAAGTCATGTCTGGGTCTTGTGTAAAGCGGTGGTTTCGTTACACAAGCTCGTCTATGAGATTTGGCGGCAATAAAATATACACGATTCATCCTTCATGATTATTTCATTTGTGCACTTTCACTGAACAAAATTGTACAATATTGCTCCAAAGTTGACTAATTTCACTTAATATAACACGAAATTCAATAATTATTAAAAAATTTCAACCATCTTTTTTCTCGATAGCGCCAAAAACTCCTATTGAATTTTGTGTTAAAGTTGAGTAAAATTAGTCGATGTTGTTGGCATTACGTACAAATTTCTTGCGCTTCAAAATTTTGAAATTGATTACACTAATGATGAATGTTATTATTGATGTGTTAACCGTTGCCACCGAAACACAGTGGTGATCCTTGAGTGACAAGGTGGCCTTTGACATTTGACATTGATCAAAAGACTCTGAAAAAGAAGAAACTGATACCGACGCACGCAATGGCAGCTTAGCCTGTTCCAAGAAAGGGACGACTTAATAATGAAATTAATTACACACGGAGAAACATGATTGAATTGAGCATGATTTAATTGAAATAAAATAAACAATTAGTTTACTCTCCTCAAATTGGCAACATTTTACAGAATCTCTCCGGAATTTTCTATAACCTTGTTATCTAACATATTGATATTACGACAATGTTTACTTATACGTGAACGTAGTAATTATATACTCTTTGTTATACGTTTAAAGATCATCATTTGGATTTGTGAATTAGATAAAAAGTTATATAGTAAAGTACTGTTTGGTTTAATTCAATAAAATATCTTGGCAGAACGTCAGATAATCTGAATAGGACCAAATCGAATCTCTTTAAAAATGTATTGACAATGAAATCGCGCAAAAAGTTAAGCTCTAAAGCGTTACGCCAAAATGTTACTGCCAAAGCTACCTAGCAAATTACAAAAACATTTACACCATTATTCATAATTTTTGATGAGTTGGTTTAATCTGTTCAGTAAGTTAATTAAAATTTTCAATCAACACCCTCCACACAACGTGTGAACGTGTCGACAGTTTATATTGACGTGTGCAAAGATCGTATCGTAACATAAACTCAACGCCATTGTCACTTTACTTAATTAAAAATACATTAATGAATAATGTTCAATTTAGGTGACTTATTAGAGTTTAGGTAATTAATACCCAAATAAAGATTCAAATTAGTTCTATCTATTCAATCAGTCTAGATCAGACTAATAAGAAGATCACTTTTCCAATTATTGTTTTTTTTTTCATTTTACAACGTTAGCCAAAGGTTTTCGCTTTTACAGCATCCTCAGGGCTATATTATTACTCTAGTACATTTATTCAACACAGACCTATGTTTTGCGATTGGCGCTATTACTCATGAAAAATATTGAAAGTAAATACTATGCTTTTTTGTTAAAAACATGCAAGGGGGAGATTTTCCCTGAATTTAAGGGAATTTTAATAAATTTAGTAGTGTAACATAATAAAATACAAATTTAAATTGGATCAGAAATATATAATCAATATTTCTGAATTTTTATTTTAATGTTAGTACTTACAATAATAATAATAATCATCATAATAATAATAAATATTCCTGGACAACTCACACAAATTGAATCTAACCCCAAAGTAAGCAAATTATATGCTTGTGTTATGGGTGTTAGTCAACGATACTAATACATAGAAATACTTAAATAGATACCAGAATAAATTTAATAAACACCCAGACCCAGGAAATGCAGACATCTAAATGTTCATCACACAAATGTTGCCCCCGTCGGGAATCGAACCCGAGCCTCGCGGTTGGTCGATGTAAGACTTAGATAGGCGTGTACGCTAGCCACTCGACCAACGAGTGCTTATGGTAATTTAATTTCTTTGATAAATGTTTCTTATCAGAAATCAAAAAGTATCTATTAAGTACCTAATGACACTTGGTTGATTTTAAATTAATTTAGCTAAACTACTCGATAACTTTCAAAATTAGAATCCTAGCCGACCCCAACCGCCGAAGTATTTTCATACAGTATTCTTTGTATGTAATAAACTTATGAAAAAATGTAGACTTGTTTATGTTTGATAAGTAATATTAGTATAAATAGTTTCTATACCAAAGTTATAAATCCGCAACTATGTCTGTCGATTTTGATACAATCTTACACTCATATCTGATAAAAATCAAAGTTCACATTCTACTTCATTTAAAAATTCAACCCTCAAACCAAAATAGGAGGGGAAAGTTTCTACGAAAATCTATTCTACGCTGACAAAGTCACTGGTACATGGCTAGGATGTAATATTTTTGATGCTAAATTCGTAGAAGTACCACACGTATACATACCACAAAGTTGCTGTGACATGAGGTTCGTTATTTCGGTAGTAAGTCGAAATTCGTAACGTATTCACATATCCATATTTCGTTTATATTCTCCTTTTTAGCTGACGTTGATAAAGGAGGTTACATGTTTAACTCCTACATTTTTTGGTATAGGTATTTCTCCTGCATTTCTGAATGGATTTTAATTTTTTTTATTCGAAAAAGCGTACTTTCGGTGTGGTTCCGTTGCCATTAAGCCATGATTTAATTATGGAATCGCAGCGAAGCAAACGAAAACACTTAATTTTGTGTACTTAGACGACTTAGTTATTGAAATCGAAGTCATTTTTTTGCATGCTAGGTACTGTCTTAAATCACATTTTGAAACATTGTGAAGTATAGGTATGTTTTACAAATACATTTAATTAAAAATGCACCCACATGAATATATATCCACGCTAAATCCTTTGCGGGGTAGGAAGAGTAGATACACTCTTCCTACTAAGTGCCGTGATTCCTATAGCTGACTCCACATTCATTAGTCTTGTGATAGGTACAAACTGACCGGTTTCGAAGAATCTCATTACTGTAATTTTGTTTTGCATTCTGTGGTCATATGCCATTCTTTTCACATGACCGAACCAGCAGGTTTTTTTACACCAATACTTTTTGTTCTTACTCTCTCTTTTTCCCTCCCTCTTCCCTTCGCTAGCAGATCTTACTATTGCAAATGCTGTCAGCCAGCGTAACACCACAAATTCTCCGAATGCCGCAATATTCAAAAAGCCGTATGTAATGCGCATAGTTTTATAAATTTATCTGTAATTAAAAATCACACTGCAGCTTTTCTTAATATTAGTAAATATTTGGTAAGAGTTTTGGGATCATCGTGAAAGATGATGGTCGTAGTTTTTTCGTAATTATTAGACTTCGTGTTAATAATGGAAAAAATGGTTAATTTTGGTGGTAATTAGTTCAATTTTGTTCAGTTATAGTGCACGAGTGAAATAATTGTGAAGAAATTAATGTAACGCTTATTTCCTCGCTGCTGCCACTCATGAGCTTAAGTATCTCACTATATGAGTTTGAGTAACTAGGCCACCGCTTTCCTCAAAACTCTGACATGACTTTGAATTATGACAAGAAACATGAACATGAAATAATTTATTCATAAGAAAGACGTGGGTAACATGGCTTAAAGGTCTTAGCCGGTCCCCGAAAGGGGCAAATTAACTTAAGAAAAAAATATTTAATACCAAATACAAGCACATTTAATTTGTTTTAAACATTAGAATTGAGTGAATTTCGTATTTTGTTTGATCGCACTAAGTAACAGAATTAGAAACGGATTGAAAAGACCTTTCTGAATTTATAAAAGATTTATTTCGAAGCTGCTATAGGAAATTATTAATACCTGCGATTCAAACTCTCATTTATTTCATAAGTAAGGTATCTTACACTGAAAACAAGATAGAAATGTTATTTACAAAATAAATATGGTGTCCATTAAAATATTTATGTGTTTTCCTGTCTGTTACAAGCAATAAAATAAAGGTAAAGCATCAGGAAAAGTTTTAGAATATTTTACGCCACTTGCACTTTCCTGAGTTAAATATCTAACTCTGAGTTACCTTCTGTTTTGCGTTAAATCTATGAAGCTAAGCTGGGTGTTACACTCCTATGGTAAGGTTAATCCAATAGATTATATTTGATAAAATATGCCAATCTCTTTAAATACCCGCGGCCCGCGGTCAAAAGAATTTGCCCACACCTGGTTTACTTAACTCATTATTAAAATTAACCCAGGAACGTGTAAGTGGTCCTTTATGTTCAAAACCATAACATACTCAAAAATCTCATACGCATAAAATTAGAAAATGTGTATTTTCAATTTTCTAAAAAAATGTTGTTGCCCGTTATTACATACGGGCACGGCAGGCGATAAGCTTGCCATTTATCACATTGTGGGACTTAGTATCTTTTGCTAGTCATTGGTGCCCTGGTTGTGCCTTCGCCTACTGATGCGAGGATATGAGCTTTAAGATTATTTTTATGATATTGGAAGACGAATTTTCTGATGGTAAGAAATTCACGTCACCTGGGTACACCAAAGGTGGTAATGGTGCGTTGCCAACCTGAATCCGGGATAACTTACTGGCCTCCTTGCTGTTGACCCTCCGAACCGGAGTACGTCAACAGCAAGCGCTGATGTTTTGGCGGCAGGAATAGGTAAGGCGGTAGTACTACATTAGTATTACAACGCAATGTAAGCATTGATATAATATTATTATATCAAACATATTTATGATCTACCGAAGATAAGTTGTTAAGAAACATACGACATATATATGCATAAAAAAATGTTTTATATGTAAATATATACATATATACTTTCATACCTATAGGTTACATAGTTTATGACTTATGGAGGGTTCAAAATTGGCTCCACATTGTTCGTGTAATCGCCATTTCTTTAAACTTGATTTGACACTCTACCATAGGTCTAGATATAGTGCCAAATGTGACATCAGTTAACCGTAAGCGGCTCATTAATTAGCCTAAAACGGTTAATTAATAGACAATAATGAAACCGCTTGGATGAAGTCTCTGTCTAGAACCACAGAGTAATAAATAGCGCTAGAAACAACTAACTTTGACAAATGACAATAGTATATTTCACATCTCAAAGGAGAGTTGAATTCCTTATTCCTCAAATTCAACTTATCAATCAAAAATTAAATAAATAAATATCCCTGGACAAATTACACAAATTGACTATCCCTAAAGAAAATTACGTGCTAGTCTTCTGGGTGTTTGTCAACGATTTCCGTGTTGGTCCGGGCTCATTTGCAGAATAGACCATATCAATTACCACCAGGCAATTCGTAAAAGACGAGCATAATCCGTCACTAAGACCGTGACATCTGCCCTTGCACATCACCCCTGCGACTTGCCCGGATTGGTACCACCGCCTTACCTATTCCATCCGCCATAATATCAGACGTGTTCCAGTTCGGAGGATAAGGTAGCATTTACTTTTGCTCGTGGCCTAATCCCAGCCCCAGGTTTGAAGCACACCGTTACCACATTTGGTGTCCCTTACCATCAGGGAATCCGTCTGCTTGTTTGCCTTCCAATATCATAAAAATAAAAAATACTTAAACGTACAAATGATTACGCAGTTACTGAAAAAAAAATTAAATATACTTAGATCTAGAAATCCAGACATCCAGATCATCACACAAATTTCTGCTCCCGTCGGGAGTCGAACGATAGCCTAACGGTTGGTGGATGATGTTAGGCGACGACATCACGGTCATGTGCAGCAACTTGCTAGCGATTCACCGCCTTACCTTATTCCTGCCACCACTTATTATGATACGTTTCAATCCAGAGGGTATGATAGCTGGTAAACTCGTACTAATAACCCACCGGACAGTGACGCACCTGTAACGTCTATGCTGTCTGTAGACCACAGTTATGTGAAGAGCCGTGTGTTTGTTTGTTGTCTTATTACATGAAAATCTTACCACACGTATAACGAGCTTTGTGGAAAGAAGGTTGCTGGTCCCTATTTAGATACAAGGGACCGGTAAATAAAATGGTAACAATAAGGGAATTCCTTATTTCTGTTACGTACATGAATCTCCCGGTGGTAAAAGACTAAAAGACTACCGTGGCCTTGATTCTACACGAGGCCCGGTCAACACCGGTAGAACTCGCTCTCAGTAACACCAATCGGGTTTTTTTAAATAGGAAGGCAAACAAGCAGACGGATTTTCTGATGGTAAGAAGTTCACGCCGCCTAGAGACATCAAAGGTGGTAATGGTGCGTAGCCAACCTGAGGCCGAGATGTTAGACTTCGAACAAAAGTAAGTTTACCGGCTACCTTGTCCTCCAAACCGGAACACGTCATGACTTTATGGCGGCAGGAATAAGTAAGGCGGTGGTACCAATCCGGGCAAGTCGCTGCGAAACTCTACCACCTAGTAAACCATTACCAGGGTTACTCCTGAATCTCGATTTCATGCAAATTGGAAATTGAAATCGAATCTGTCATTTAGGTACTCTTGAACACAATAGTAGCAAATATTCATGAAATCATGATTCAAGGGTACTGGTTTAAAAACCAAATTCGTTTTGATTTTTTACGAGCTCATTCCAGTAAAGACATAATCCAGGATCGCTGTCGTTGGATGCCGTTCTTACAAGGTGCCTGGTATCAAGGCAGTGGAAGACCAACATGTTAGTACATGTACTTGACTAGGATTTTTAATTCTAATTCAAGAAATTCATTACCACCAGGATAATCACCATCTTGTTCGCTTTAAAAAAGTGATTTTTTTTATAAATAATTACCAAATATAATAATAAATATGGCAAAATAAATTGAATCTAAGCCCAAAGTAAGCTTGCTTGAGTTATGGGTGCTAGTCAACGATAATAATACATAGAAATACTTATTTAAATATTTCTTATTTATTACTTTTATAAGTATAGATACCAGAATAAATTTAGTAAACACCCAGACGTAATCACATAAACGCCTGCCCCCGTCGGGAATCGAACCCGAGCATTGAATCGGTGTAGTTAGGCGTGTACGCTAGCTACTCGACCAATGAGGCGGTCAAACCTTAGCGAACCTTTTTCTATATTAAAGGATTAGTAAACTAGTTTGTTTGTTATGTTGTATAAAAAGTAATTTCATTTCATTTGCCAAAACAACGGTATTATAAAAAGCCCTTTATGTACGGGCATACGCCAAATGGGCAGTAATCCAATAACCCTACGATATTATATGGCAGCCCTACCTTACAGCTGTCATAAAATCATTTATTATTTTGCTATTTAATGTTAAAACTTTCACCTTAATAATGGATTAATTTTGTTAATGACAGTATTGGGAGGCGAAAAATACAAATTTCCTAAAAAAAAATAAGCTAAAGATGTCGGTGGTGCATAAATAATACTAAACTACAATGTTAGCCGCAGCGTAATTAAATACACTGCTTTTTAGCCCCCGACGGAAAAAGAAGGTTGTTGTAAGTTTAACATGTCTGTATGTGTATGTGTGTGATTGTATGTTCCGTAGACTCATTGACACACATACATATACAGACACTCAAACACTAGCCTATGACTAAAAGTCGCCGCGGTTACACCTACGTTTTAAAGTTGCTCTCTCACGGAAAACATTTAAGAGGTACCTAAGGATAAATAATAGCCTATGTCAATCTCCAGTCTAAGAAAAGAAAAGCAAACATACTATCATGTTTATTATAATAATAGTACGGATTACTTACTGTTACCTGATAACGAGAGCTACCAAATCATACTCCATAAATTCCCGATTACGACTCGAACCCCTCTCTCTCTGCCTACCGCGTAAGGAACTTGGCGTGAGGTAGGTATGTATGTATTGTGGATACAAAATTCAATACTTACAAAAAAAACGACAATCACCTCAATGAACGCCAAAACTCGACTTGCATTTGAAAGTTTTTTTATTAAAAAAAAATATACAGACAATTTCAATAACATATCCAAGGTAAGAGATAGGGCTCCTATATATTAGTTACCAGGCAATTACTACTAATTTTCAAAATTTAACAAAAATATATTAGCAACAAAACTTTAGTAGGCCCATCACAATCTGTAAATAGGATATTAAAAGTGGCCTTTTTTCCAACTCACGATATTTTAAACAAAAGATAAATAAAAGCCATACTAATTATTAAAATTTATATTATCTAATATCACTTTTTTTTCTTAAAAATATATCCAAAATATAAATATTAATCTACTTATTGTTAGCAATAAATAAAAAGCTGACCAGATATTGGGCAGTTAAAATCAAAAGCCAAATCAACTTGGTAGAATAGTGTCACATATTAGCTGGTCACTGATCAATGGCCTTTTTTATACCCGTATTTCTTGTGGTGCTCATGCCCACCCTTCTTAGCGTGATCATGGTGATGATGATGATGAGAATCGTGTCCCCCAGATTCCTTATGTCCCTTATGCTCATGGTGATGACCACCTTTCTCATGATGACCTTTCTCACCGTGCTCATGATGATGATGATCACCATGGTGATGTCCTTTCTTGTAATGACCACCCTTTTTGTGACCATGCTCTTCATGATAACCGCCATGTTTTTCCTCATGACCAGACTCTCCTTCTTCATCGAAGAAGGTTTTATCCTTTTTAAATTCATCGAGTTTGTGCACTTCGTGATGGCCCTTGGTAGAATGACCCTTATTGTAATGACCCTTTTCCGCATATTTATGACCCTTCTCACCCTTTTCGCCTTTGTGATGTTCATCGTAATGTCCGTCCTCGTGATGATGATCCTTTTTGTGTCCGCCGTGGTCATCGTATTCACCTTTATGATGTTCTTTATCATGATGTCCCTTTTTTCCCTCTTCATGATGATGATGTCCTTTGTATCCCTTATGGCCTTTCTCTCCGTGCTCATCTTCGTGATGAGCATGGTGATCCTTCCCACCCCCCTTTTTAAACTCTTCATTATGGGCTTTTTCTTTTTTATGCTCGGTTGCCGCGTCTTCTAAGTCGGCTGTTTTTGGGCCATCTTTATATTTTTCACTTTTTTTCGCTGGAAGTCGCCTTGCGTTAGCTATTACTAATATCGCAATTAAACTTAAAGCTAAAACGAACCTCATTATTACTTGCCGCCAGTCAGCCGAGTACTTATTGTCTTGTATTGACAACAATATTCAGGGCGCTCCATTTTTATATAAATAATTGTGTAATGTCGATCATTGTCACGTCGCTTCACAATGTTAGCGGTTAACTGATGCAAGCACTCGGATAACTGTACCCAACAAAGATGAACTTTTAAATCAGTGTTTGTGAAATGATTAAAATGTGTCTATGTTTAAAAATGTCCATGTTATATGACTATGTTTAATATAATATGTATGTGACTATGTTTAAATGTGTTAATAAATTTCTTATTGTGGAAATTATGGATGAAATATTTAGTGACAAGGTTTGAACCTATTATTTCCATAGTTTTTACCATTTTGATACTTTCTCTATGTTTTTAAGTTTTGCGTTTCAAAATTTGTTAGTCATATTAACTTGTAATTTTGGTAAGAACATAGTATATTACTTCTCCCTGTTGGTTTAGGTCTTTTGTGAAGAATAGATCATCTGCCTTCTGTTCTGATAGTTCGTAAAAGACGAGTACAGATTAAACGGTTCACCTACAAATGCAAATACAAATACTTTTATACAGGAAATGCGACATAGGACGACTTGTAGCATAGTTCTGTGAAGGATCTAACCTGGATAGGAATCCAGCACCGTACCTATTGCTTCCACCAAAATTACACCATCTGACACTGTACTCCGTTCCAGACGATATGGTAGCCAGGAGATTTGAATATAATAGGTGTAATACATCGACTGCAAGACAACAACATAGCTGTAACACCTTTATTATTTATATGCGGCTGTTGTCTTTAACCATCATAAAAGTCGTGTAGTTGTACGCTATCTTATCCTACAAAAACAAAATATTATCAAGGGATATGGTGATGGAGTCTGCTGGTAGGCTTGATGGCAAAATAAGAAGCAGAAAACGTTTTAGTTTGAACCTACCTACTTTACTGTGACTAAGGTCTTCCCTGAAATCGAATAATAAATCTCTTAAAAGGGTAAAAAACCTTCAAAGAAATGTTATATTGATCTTTCGTAAAACAATCGACTTTGTATTTTTTTGTTCACTCACTCAAAAGAACTAAATGAGATAGTGTCGTAAAATATAACCAATAATTTTTAACCTTTTGATTTAGAATTTCAGCGCAGTAAAGCTGCAAATACACCGACTTCGATTTAAATAATTATGTCATTTAAGTACACAAAAGTAGGTATTTTCATCGGTTTTCCAGGAAACCATCATCAGATCCAGATTTGGTGGCAATGGTACCGCCTCAGAATTACGTTTAAATAAACAAAGAAGTTTCAAAATCGGTTCTAAAACAACGGAGTATTTAATATTAGAATACAGGAGTCGAACATATAACCTCATTATTTTTAGACACTTCGAAATGAGGAGCATGGTATATGTTCGACACTTGTATTTTTTATTCTATTATGCTCGTATTACTCGAACTTAAAAAATCTTCTTCTTATTTATATTCAATTCTTTTTTTTTCAATCAATGTACTTTAAACCACTCAAACTTCCAAAGCAAGTCACAAGTATAAAAACAAAGATTTTTCTCAATTAAAAGTGATTGTTTTCAAGTGGAGCGGTACTTAAGGAATAATTAAGATACTCTTTTTGTGTAAACTATAAAACATAAACCATCATGGTTTTCTTTAAATACAAAAGTTAAGATTTAAAATTCCCTCAATAAGATGCTTAAATTTTGGATTATTTCACCATAAAACTTTCAACTTTTGCATTCGACAAATAAGAAACAACTTTCAGTAGGTAAGCTGTTATATAACTTTGTTATATAACAAAAAGTTAATTAAATAAATTTAATAAACAAGAAGTAAAAACACTCATCTATGTTCATTGTTCAAACACCAGTCGGAAATCGAACTTGGTTAACTTACTAAACCAACCCATACACACGTATGGGTTGGTTTAGTAAGCTTTCGTCTCAACCTACTAGGTGAGGAACAAGAAGTAGGTAGGTACGAACTAGGTAGAGAAAAGGAAAAGGTTTTTGACTTTTTAACTAAGCTGCGAGAACTAACTAGAAAAGAATATAACTAGTGTCACAATTAGACTAATTAGTTCTCTGACGAAGAAAAATCAATAGAAACTTTTGCAGAAACTCTCTGAAGAAATTAATTAGCGTCAAATCGTAGAAATAAAGTCTGTAAAATAAAAGAGCAAGAATAACTTTATAATGAAATGTTTTTTTTTATTTATTTAAATGAAATTTTGGAATAGCGATTTGTAAATCGATGAATGCATCATAAAAAAGAAAAAAACATATCAATTATTGAGTCGAAAAATGTGATATGAGAAATAATAAAGAAAGTAATAATGAAAATCTCTCTCTGTTAACGATAAACTCAAAAACTACTGAACGAATTTCCATTTCGTTTTTACCAATGGATAGTGATTCCCGTGGAAGGTTTAGATGTATTTTTAGTTAAAGCTTTGTGTGAATTATTGCGATGGTACACTCTAAAAAGTATCTTCACGGCCATATCCCCGAAGAGTTAGGCAGAGGCACAACCAAGGGACCCACGACTAGCCGAAGACACTAAGTCCCACAATACCACAAGCCTATCGCCAACCGGGCACATATCCAATCCCGAGCAACATTTTTTTTAATTAGAAAACAGAAAAAAAAATTCTTTTTATTTCCCGACCCGGAACTCGAACCCGGGACCTCAGGCAGTCAAGTTCAACACCTGAACAGCTAGACCACAGAGGCGATTCTGCACTACACTATCTCACTCTTTTAAAAATAACTTAAGTACTATACCCATTTTAAATTAAAAAATTATATTGTTTTAACTGTGGAGCTGTTTAAACAGAAACATTATTAAACTTTACCAAATTGAATAAATTAATTACCTTAATCCTTTCACGCACAGTATGTAAGCTAAAAAATTTCATTAAATATATTAAAAGTTATCTCAAAACTAAAATTACCAGCAAAAAATTAAATATGCAAGGTTGCGCGATTCAGGAAGATGGATGCATATATTATATAAATATGTACCTAGGTATATACTAAAGTATCTTCACGCCCATATCCCAGTAGAGGTAGGCGTACCTCACCACCAGGGCACCCACAATTAGCCGAAGATACTAAGTCCCACAATGTGATAGGTGGCAAGCGTATCGCCCACCGGGCACATATCCAATCCCAAGCAATATTTTTTTTATTATAAAATTGGAAAATCCAATTTTTTTTTGTTGCCCGATCCGGGATTCGAACCCGAGACCTCATGCAGTCAAATCCAACACCTGAACCGCTAGACCACAGAGGTGACTAAGTTTCTTCAATTTTTCGATAACAGTTTTTAGACGTCGAAAAATGTAATATACACTCCAAAAAAGTATCTAAACCCTTTTTACTAAATTTAAAATGACTCACCTAATTTGGTATGGAACTTATCAGTGTCTACAACCAATAATTAAATGCAATTTTTGCTTATTTTCAGTTCGTCCACAGGGGGCAGGCTAAGGTTCATTCGTAAGACCTCATTCTTAAAAATGTTCCATGTTGTGCATTTTTTGGATTTTAGTTTGATTTTGGTAGCAAGCTAAAGACTGAATTTAAATTAGGTCTTAGGTAAACAAATAATTATCTTTTTGCTACACACCACAAAGTGTCCTTGTAACTGAAATCAAAACATCTGAAATTATGAAAAAAGTCACAGTTTCCTAGAGGAAATTAAAAAAGTTTTTACAAAAATATACACTTATTTGTTATAAAAGTTTACAAAAAAAAACAAATATAACAAAGTTTTTAAGAAAACATCAAGTGTTAAAAGCTTTCTCGGCGAACATTTTGCACTCAGGTTATATTGTGCGCTTATCATCTTCAGCGTCTCTCAATTCTGAGTAATTCAATTTCAATTAAGCGTTTTAACAAAGTTGGCCAATTAATATCGTGATTACGAGATATCACACTGATTAGGTATATTAGCTCTGTGCTAAGTGTATAGACTATAGAGCATGCATGCCGCACCGAAGTTTTGGCGGGATCGAAAATATTGATATGATTTTGACAGGACAGAGGGAAATTTCAAATTACAGCTACACTGTTTTGCAATTATTGAATTTCGTGTACATATTAAAGTAGTAAATTTTTGCAGCAAGTCGTATAATTTTGTGCAGTTCAAGCAGGATCAAGTGCTCAAGTGAAGAAATGTTTATTTTTTTAAACCCCCAAACATTAATACAACTTAATTTTTGGCGGTATAAAAGTATAATAAATAAAAAATAAATACGATATCAATGGCGCCAAATCACACCTAGTGCAATGATACAATACTACGAGTACGTAAGAAATTGTACTACCGCTTTACCTGAAATCCTGACATCATTAGTTATAATGATATATGACTATATTGAATCATTTGTTATAAGCCCAATTTCATCTAATCAAGTCATAACTTTAGTGTTATTGACATTGCGATTTATAAAAATGTTTTTAATCGACTGTTAAGATCAGTAAGTATTCTGATGAGTTTTGGCGTCATCGGGAGAAAAGATGGTCGAAGTTTTTTCATAATTATTGAATTTTGTGTTAATATTGAGTGAAATCAGTCAATTTTGGAGGCATTTTGTACAATTTTATTCGGTGAAAGAGCACAAATGAAATAATCATTAAGAAATTAGCGTATCGTGTATTTTCTCGTTGCCGCCAAATCTCATTACAGAGCTTGTGTAATGAGCCACCACTTTACCCAAGAGCCTGACATGACTTCCTGACGACTTATAATGACTAATTGAAATTGATATAAAATTCGATGCAAATTTCTACTTGATTAATGGCTAAATACTAACGTGAAGGCCAAAACCTAAAGAAAGAAAAGAAAGAAGTATTCTGATTGGTTTTTCATAACATCTGATTTGTACGCATGAATGAATGAACGAATACACTTTATTATGCACCAACATTTACAAAATAATACACACTCTCACTCATAAATTATAATAATATTTAACTTAGGTGCATAAAGGGGGTATTATCGCTTCAGAGCGATCTCTGTCAGACAACCTTCCTATATGTATGTAATCTTTATAAGGTACCTAAAGTCCGGTGAAGTTGTAAAAACCGCGAGGCTAGCAACTCGTTAATCTTTTGAAACATTTTCTTTTCAAGTATTTTTAAAAACTTAAATTTTTTATATATTATTAAAATATGGGCTATGGACGAAAGCCGCAGATATAGGCTAGTTATAAAATGCCTAAGTGCCGGGCTTCTGCTAAATTAGAATAATCTTCGTATACAAATAAAGCTTAAAGTAATTAATAGATCCAATCGCTGAGATTTCAGCCTAACCCAGCTAAATCCCAATTCTAGTTGGAAGTCCTAATTTGATTACGAATGTGGAGTTGATTTCCCTTCCCGAAATAGTTTTGAACGCAACCTAACCTCATTTCTCGGACAAAAAATTGGAAATATTTTGTAGGGCATCTAAAGCTTACGTACCTGCCCTTCTTCAAGATACTTAATGTGTTTTACAGTTATGTATGTAAGTTTATATTTGTAAATGTTTTATTATGTAATTACTTACACAGTACACAAATTTTATTATTTTGTAAGAGTGTGAGTGTAGGTTTGCGTTGATATACATTTTGTAAAAAATAATTATATTCTATTAGATATAGGTACCCATACATCCGTATTATATGTACGGATGTATGTTTCTATGAATCCTTAAATAGCTCTTGTTGTACCTGTCGTCTCTACGAGATCGTCGTCTAGTCATAAAGTAAGCAGCCTCGTCATTGTCGTGTTCCGTGGATGGTTGTTTAGCAAAAGACTTACCCCCTGACTAATAAAACTAACACGCCAGTTGATCACTTTTGCTAACAAAAAATTAAGTTACACACCAGATCAACGAGCGCTTAAGTTTTATTAGTAAGGAGGCTTATGTTTTCGAGTCATTTTAGTTTTAAGAATAATTGACTAACGGATAACCTAGCGTTTATTGCGTACATTTGCATATGCATACATTTTGTTGACCATCATTCAAACGTTATTGACTGTGGTAAGACGGACAGAAAAACCTATCGTGTAATGGCCTACGTACATAACCATACATTTTCTACCGGAAATATTTGACGACGTCCCATTAATGTCATTTACTTGTTAGAATGTTTTATTTCATTTAAATATTAATATTTTTGTAGCTTAAAAAATATCTTATCTTATATATAAAATTCTCGTGTCACAATGCTATTTACCGTACTCCTCCGAAACGACTTTACCGATTTTCACCAAATTTAATATACATATTCAGTAGGTCTAAGAATCGGCTACTATCTATTTTTTGTACCCCTAAGTGATAAGGTTGACTCACACTAATTTTAGTAAAATCGTATAAAAAATTAACAGAACATCGTCTGCCGGGTCAGCTATTACCTAAAGAATATTCTCGTATCACAATATTATTAGTAACCGTACTCCTTCGAAACGGCTTTACCGATTATCGCCAAATTTTATATGCACATACAGTAGGTCTGGGTATCGACTACTACCTATTTTTCATACCCCTAAGTGATAAGGGTGCCTCACCCCAATTTTTTTTACTAAAATCACATTAAAAAAATAGCAAAACGTCTGCCGGGTCAGCTGATAATATTTAAAATTTATCATTACTTATTCAACTTATTCTTTTTTATTTTTATAACTCCCTGAGCTGACAGATGTCATGTCCTGGGTTTGTTTTTTTCTTCTCCTGATAATAACTAACACAACAAAAAAAGGATTAGCGAAATTGATCCATCAATTCAATTGATTCAGGCATGATACTGAACCGATTATGACGAAATTTGGCTAACATGTTTTTTTATATGATAAAATTATGAACAAGGACACAGCTCTCCTAATGGTAAAAGACCACCGTGGTCTAAAGACACCATAGGTAAATCAAGTCCATCGCTGTACAGTGATTCGGGATGTTAGGCTGACTTTGCAAGTGTACCGGTTAGCCTAACCACCGGACTAGAACATGGTCGTTATGGTGGCAAGAATAGGTAAGGCGGTGGACCTCAACCCGGACGAATTGAAGCCTGACACTCTACTACCAGTGGTGTACCGACGAACGTTATAGAGCTTACTCTATACCGTTCGTTAACTCTATAACTGGAAACACTCGAACTACTTATATTTCGAGTGGGTACTTCCTGTGGGTGGGAAGTAAAGCGACAAAATGAAAACTTTGCTGTAATAGTATATGACGTAGTCACTAAACTACATCGTATAAAAAAGTCGCTTCCTCGGGAATCCATTTGTATGCTTAAATCTTTAAAAGTACGCAACGGATTTTGATGCGGTTTTTTTCAATAGATAAAGTGATTGAAGAGGAAGGTTTGTATGTATATTTTAAACCCGTGTGAAGCCGGGGCGGGCTTCTAGTAGTATGTAAAGCTTTGTTTCTGTGTTACGATTGTATTAAATCGGGGATAGCTTGTTTCAAGATCCGAGATACGTTTTTAAAAAAGGAGTTGCTCCTACCTTATACTGGTGAAAATTCGTAGAATAAACTATTATTCAATGTAGGTTTAGACATATAGCAAAGCAGTTACATTAATTTCTCCGATACAAACTATGATTGTCTGCCAGGTCGACTAATCTATACTAATATAAGGCTGAAGACTGTGTTTAATTGCTTGAACGCGTTAATTTCAAGAACTACTGATCTGATTTGAAAAATTCTTGCAGTGTTAGATAGCCCATTTATCGAGGAAGGCTATATATATATATATATATATAGCCTTCCTCGATCTTATATATATATATATATATATGATCTCGCTAAGACCAATAGAAGCGGAGCACCAGTTATCTCAAGATCTACTGGTCCGATTCGAAAAAATATTTCAGTGTTAGATAGCCCATTTATCGAGGATGGCTATATCATCACACTTAGACTAAAAGGAGCGGAGCACTTATTATACAATTATTCTAAGCCAACGAATTCTCGGTCGACAGCTAGTCTTGAGTAAAATGCATCCATTCATAGAATAACTTCATTGAAGATACAAATTTATTAAAACACATACGAACTGAAATCCAAACACGTACATATATTAATAAGGTACTTAATATTGGTGGGAGCAGCTCTTTTACTGCCCTGTGATGGGGGGGAGGCCACTTGTACGTAACTTCTGGCAGCACGAGAGGAACATAATGTAAATTGGCACTTAAGTATCGTCTTGACATATAAACGAGTTATGTCTGGGACTCGCGAGAGCTGTAGTATTGTAATACATTTACAGTAAATGGATTATTATCTTTATCAGAAAGATTCAATAAGAGATACTTACAACGTGAAGCATATATTGGAATACAGTTTTTCTTCATGTTGATCCAAGACTGTAGAATAAATACACCACATTCTTCTTTCCTTGGCTCTAGAGGCTATTGGGTAGAATGGATCAATTCCCCGAATTGGTCCGGGCTCCTTTGCACAACACGAGCTGCCTTCCTGCCAGGCAGCTCGTAAAAGGCGAGCACAGGCGTACCGTCACTAACACCGTGACATCTGACTAGATAGTAGAGTTTCGCAGCGACTCGCCCGGATCGGTACCCCCACCTTACTTATTCCTGCCGCCATAACCTCAATGCTTGCCGTTAACGTGTTCAGGCTCGGAGTAAGGGGTAAGGTAGCCGCTAAACTTACTTTTGCTCGAGGTCTAACGTTTCCTGCTCAGGTTGGCAACGCACCATTACTACCTGTGGTATCTATAGGCGGCGTGAATTTCCTACCATCACGAAATCCGTCTGCTTGTTTCCCTTCCAATATCATAAAAAAACCAACAGTACCACTGGGAGAGTTTCTGAAAAACAACTTTTTCGAGTAAGGTAAGGGTTTTATTTCGCCATAATTGTAGTGTCTGTCCACGCCGTGTCCTGGTAGCTAATTGAGTTAAACATTAGTCCTAGCACCCCATCCTCAGGATAGTAGTTATATAGCTAGCCATATATATCATCACTAACAAAATGTATGCCCATAGGCCACGGTATTGTCTGACCATCAGGCATTTTATCCTATTTCAAGAACTCCCAGACAGATTAAACTAAACTGAGATAAATTTATTTATTAAGTTTATAACCGAACAAATCATTAAAAAAATCTATCAATTGCGAATTGCGAACATAGTTACATAATGAATGTTACCAAACAGAAACTTGCACATTAGGCCTTTTTAGCTGCCGTAGCCTTCGTCACCACTGACGACGTTCTTGTATACCTACTACTGTAATGTAAAAAACAGTATTCTATCTTCATACAAACGGACAAAAACGCGTTTGTACCTATGGTTTGGTATGCACTTGGTATGCCATCATTCGCAGTTACGCCATAATGACGAACGGTCGGTAACTTTGCCTTATGTGAATGTTATTTTGATTCAATAAGTCAAAGTATTTACTTAATACGATAACAAACAATTATTAGTTTTTGCGTGAAGGAGTTACAAACATACAAACTTTCGCATTTAATATTAATAGGATACTGTTTTTGAACTTCACTACAGCTGTTGAAGATGGATTTCTATAAAATCAAAAACACCACATGCCTTCTATTAAACATTTACTATGCATTAAACGGTTTTTTTTATAAAATACAATATTTACTATAAAAAACTCAAATAGGCAGACGTTACACAGAAGGCGCGAAGCCGTAGCACTATCGGCTGTAAGTATTTTATTTCAAAAACAGAGCCGAAGTTAAAGTACTTACATTACCATGCTACTGATGATAATATCTTTGAAGTGAATATTTTTGTTGAAAAGTTTTGTAAATGCTTTTCTAATGTGTAGAAAGACTGCTAAAATTAAAACATCAAAAACATTATGTATCTATTTCATGTAAATAAAATACTTGTCTTTTGAACTTTCAAGCAAACAAGCAGATTGTGTTTATTTCCCCGTGTTGGTTGGTCCTGCGTTTAAAGATGTGGAAGGCACCCAAGTAACAGATCTCCATCAGAAATATGCTTAGCCCACAGACACTAAAAAATGTTAATACCATTTTGCCTTACAGAAGGGGTATGGCAAGGTTGAGCTATTGTTTAGGGTGCTGAGTAGAGAAGGGCTTCTGATCGCCTATTTGAAAAGTTTGAGGCCTGTTTAAAAACTTCCTTTAGTTTAGGGAAAATTGTTGCAATAAAACATGACTTTTTGTAAAAAATAACTCATTTCTTTTATCCTTTCTTAATTTCGTTTGCACTTTAATTGAACTCAGACGGTTCCGTTAGTATCCTATTTCTGCCGCTATAACGTTAGTGCTTGCCGTTGATGTGTTCCGGGTCGGAGGATAAGGTAGCCGGTAAACTTACTTTTGCTCGAGGCCTAACATCCCGGTATCAGATTTGCATCATTACCGCCTTTGATGTTTCTAGTCGGCGCGAATTTTTTACTATCAGGAAATCCGTCTGCTTGTTTGCTTTCCAATATCGTGATAATAAAAAAGATAAAGTAATGTATACTACTTATAACTTGTCATCAGTTGTCATCTGCTTTGTTATTCTCTTACAAAGGAAATATTTCCAACTGTCACCATCATCAAGCTGTTATCGACCTTGAACGGTTAAATAGACCGAGTCTAATCGATTTCAAGCGGTGTGACAGATTTGGTTCCTAACATGGACAGAATATCCAAAGTCCAGCGGCTTGAGTTCTATTTTTTTTACGATATTAGAAGGCAAACAAGCAGACAGATTTCCTGATGTTAAGAAACACAGGTTTTTTTTTAAGAAGTTCACGCCGCCTAGAGACACCAAAGGTGGTTATGGTGCGTTGCCAACCTGAAGCCGGGATGTTAGGCCGCGAGCAAAAGTAAGGTTACCGGCTACCTTATCCTCCGAACCGGAACACGTCATGACGTTCTGGCAGCAGGAATAGGTAAGGCGCTACCAATCCGGGTGAGTCATTGCGAAACTCTACCACCTAGTCAGATGTCACGGTGTTAGTGACGGTAAGCCTATGCTCGCCTTTCACGAGCTGCCTGGTTGGAAGGCAGATGGTCTATTCTGCAAAGGAGCCCGGACCAATACGGGTTAAAAAGACAAAATTCTCACAAAATTAATCAGTTAATTCTGACAAAATCAAAAATACACGAAGAATAGCAAGACCAACATTTTTCATACAAGTACTATTCCACGACTTGACCGATATGACATTTCATAACTTTATTTCAGTACAACTACTTTCCGTGCTCGTAGAGAACAAATTATTCTTTGCTTCACTGGGAGTAATGACGAGATGACAGAAAAAATGTGCTCAGTTTTTTCATAGTTATTGAATTTCGTGTGCATATTAAGGAAAATTAGTCAATTTTGGTGACGTTTTGTGTAATTTTTGTTCAGTGAAAGTGCACAATTGAAGTGTTAATCAAAAAATTCGCCAAATCTCACTCAATGAGATTAGGTAAGGAATAAAGATTCTACTACTTTACATAAGACCCAGACTAACTGATTGTGCCTATCTGTGGCTAAGTTTCGATATTTATTAAAGAAGTTCACGCCCATATTCCCGAAGAGCTAGGCAGAGGCACAATCAAGGCACCCACGACTATACGAATACTCTAATCTGAATGTTGAATCTTTTAAGAATTCTATTAAATTGGGTAATAAGTTGATGCAAAGTAATAATAATAATTAAACTTTTGGTATTAGTGGCAGATGCTTAATTAAGCCCATGCCAAAAATTAAAATTAACTAGGAAGATAGCTTTTAGTAAAACCATGAAGCTGTATTACTACCGGAGATTACACTCTGACAAAGACTTGATGTCTTTTCCAAATATTGCTGACTCTCTCTCTAACGTAACGACAGGCAGACAGGATTAGGTAAGGCAGTTGATCCCCCTAACCCTATATTTTAAACAGTGCTCGCCTCTTACTAGCTACCAGGCAGAAGCAGATGGTCCACTCAGCGGACCCGGACCAACGCGAGAAAATTAAGTAAAAGAAGTATCATCACGTCCATATCCCCGAAGAGGTAGGCAGAGGCACAACCAGGGTACCCACGACTAGCCGAAAATAGTCCCAACCGGGCACATATCCTATCCCGAGCAACATTTTTTTTATTAGAAAATTGGAAAAACCCAATTTTCTTTTTTTGCCTGACCCGGGATTCGAACCCAGGACCTCATGCAGTCAAGTCCAACAACTGAACCGCTAGACTACAGAGGCGATAATTAAGTATTTTCTACAATTTCCCTAAGATTCCATCCTTATATCCAAATTAAGTGGACGATACGACGACGGACTTATATACGACCACTTCAGAAGTATGCTCTTTGAAAAAAATAAAAAAAAATGTTTTAATAATGACGGAGAAATCTAGTATCAAGCAGAAAAATATAGTACCTAGTCGAATATATAACCTCCTTTTTCGATGTCAAAAAAGTCCGTCCCTTCAGGCGTAAAGCGATGACCAAGACAAATAGGGATGGTATTTACTTACACGAAGATATAGTATATGCGATTACTAAAACAAGATCTACCTATTCTATATACACACGTATTAGCAGGAAACCTTAAAAACACGGAGCTTGCGATGTAAAACTTCTCCCAACAATGAAACTTTGCTGGAAGTTCGAGCAAACACAGAACAACACTCATTTGTTGCTAGACTGATGTATAATTATATGAAACAACTGAAGCGAACGTAATGATTTTGTTTGTGTAACAAACTGAAAAGGTACTGTTTCGTTGTCGACCGCTAACTGTAACCGCAATGCATACGTTCACTAATAACGTTTTGTGTTTAGCATTTTCCAAATAAAAGACACATCAAATCCAAAAAAAAGTTTCTTAACGCTCGTATCCTTGAAGAGGTAGGCAAAAGTACAACCAGGGTACCCGCTAAGGTTCTTAGTCCATCAGTTTGATAGGTGGCAAACCGATTGCTACCAAGAATTACTTTTGAATTAGAATTACTCTTGAATCTCGATTTTATGCAAATTGGAAATTGGAATCGAATATGTCCTTTTAGGTATTCTTGAACATGTTACCTAGTAGCACATTTAGTAACAAAAATTTCAATGAATCCGATAAAATAATTGAGCTGTTGTTTATTATTAACTAACTAGACTAGAGTGTTCATGAATACCTTAAAATGACATATCCAATTTCAATTTACATGAAATTGAGATTCTTATCTAAAGTACATACTTGACCCACCCCGGGCAACTTTGTTTAAATTGAAAAATTGCAAAAATAGGAACTAATAAAATATCAGAAAAATGCTAAGGAATCTCACCATGATATTCATTATGAAATTATTTTAGGGAAACCTAATCGAGATCTAAAATCCCGGCCTCAGGTTGGCAACGCACCATTACCAACTTTGGTGTCTCTTGGCGGAGTGAATTTTTTACCATCACGAAATCCGTCTGCTTGTTTTGCCTTTCAATATCATAAAAAAAAAACTTGGTGGCAGTGTAACCACCTCGAAAGTATAATCGTACAAATAAAAAAAACTAATTTTATGATCGGTTCAGAAATGACGAAACTAGGAATTGATCATATCTACATAAAAAAAAACGTTACTCGAAACATAGAACCTCCACTCTTTCTCGAAGACCATTCAAAATAAAAGGAGGAGTATAAATTTATCTTTTATTATTAGGTATAATAACAAACGAATTATACTGAATATTTGCACCACATTTAGTTAAGGGTCCATGCATGCTAAAATACGTCAGCAGTATAATGTTTTTTTCATACAAAGCATGTGACAAAAATACACAACATTAACATGAATATGCTTTATAAGACTCGTGTTTCCAAAAGACGATTCATTTCACTTTGCTCGATAGAAAAAAATCAAAAAGTTAACCCTTTTTTTAAAACAAAACCCAACTGTCTACTTCAGTTATGAAAATATCGACACCAGATTTAACAGAAACATAGATAAGTTCTTTACCTAAAAGATAAGTGTTTCAGTTTTTATACTTTTTTTAAATTACTTTTATAGTGTCAAAAATAGTGATTTGTCGCTTAAGACATTTTCTTTAGAGCGCAATAATTCATAGTAATAATGGAACGGGGGAGTGCGGCGATTAGCTCTTCTGGCTGACTAAGAATGGGGCCTTAAGAAGAATATAACTCCATAAAAGTGCATTCATGCATGTCCTATGATATCCACAGGCTGTTAAAACAAATATACTTCCTATGAATAAGATCAAAAAAGAATCATCCACCGTTAATCTAACAGAGAATTTCGTTTAAGAACAATACCACAAAAATATTCTAACAAATTTACTTGCTGTGTAAAGAGCAAATAAGAATCATCCCGGATCTACTTGCTGTGATAAAAGTAAATAAGAATAATCTGACTGAGAATTTTATTCAAGAACAATACCACAAAAATATTCAATTAGATTAATCCCTTAATAATCCCTTGAAACCTCATTAAATACTTCAGTAAACTTATGTTTACATTGCTTTCAAATGCCGATGAAACCTCAATGCCCTTGACCTCTGAATGGATTCAATTTATCTAGATTTGACGCAGCTGAGTGAACATTACTTGTTGACATACAGCCCAGAGAGTATTTCGAAATGTTATCAATTTCAGAACTGCAAGTTACTTTAGAAAACGCTTGATTGCAACCAAAACTAATTTGCTCACTCCAATATGTACCAATCTCGGTATCTTTCTCAATATTTTGAGTTTGCAGCGGGAAACAGCCTACCAACCGCCAACTTTATGTAACTTTGTTGAAACAAATCGTGCTGGTAAGGTTTTTGTTGATATGGATAAATATTTGCATGTTACTTAAAATCAGTAATTATTCCTGTACATTTTAGAAAAACTACTAATATATGGACAAATAGACACTACTCACTTTAATGATACAAGCTTATTATAAGTATCTTATCTAGTCACTAAACTGTATTTTTTTATAAAATATGAGAAAAGGCGACTTTCCTGGTGCTAAGAGACAAAGAGAATGCGTTTATCACGCATAGACATAATAATATATATTTTGTAGCTGGGAAATAAAGCAAGGTATCGCACGTTCATTTAAAAAACCAGTTAAGTCAAAATAAAGGTTTTTTTTAATCGCCATAAGATGATATTTCAAAAACCTCTTATTTGATAAAAATCGTGTTTTGAATGAACTTGCGGTATGTGTCTAACTGTTATCCTAACCCTATAGCACGGAACATTACACTGGCGAGCACCAAACTAAGGCTTTGGCGTCAGAAATTTGAGTAAGCTATGACACAGCATTATACTATTTTGCATTGACTGTCTGCTCTAATGGTATCACCCAATAACATAGACTACTAGATGACAACTAGCGAGCGATAGGGTCATCTTATCCCGATATTGATGTGCTTCATAGCTGCAAAAAATTGGTTCCAAATTTTAATACAATTTGATACATCTCCATTGCTAGTATAATTATTAAGACAGTAATAATTTCCTAGTCCATCTTGAGTTAGGTATACTTTTCTACTAAGATTATATATAATGTCTTCTAATAACAAGGCTGTAACTATGAAAGAAGTGAGTTTAACTCGTTTTTTTCGACAAAATAAATAATAATTGCAATGGAGTTTAAGTAAGTGTCGACGTTAAAAAGCTACAAATATAAACAATAACCTTTTATTACAACAATAACATCACAGTCGATACATTGAAACAAATTATTTATCTAATAATTAGAACATCCTAGTTAAAAGTCTTATGATTTAAACTAGAGCAGTCGGATTTTTGGCATTTATTTGTGGCCCTTCTTGTAGCCCCAGTGCTTGTGGTCTTCATGGCCTCCCTTCTTTCCATGATCATGGTGGTGATGATGATGCTCATGGTGACCGCCTTCATCATGATGAGCCTTGTGATCGTGGTGGTGTCCTCCCTTCTCGTGGTGACCCTTCTTACCGTGTTCATGGTGATGATGTCCGCCGTGTTTGTGACCTTTGTGGAATTCTCCACCCTTCTTGTGCCCATGCTCCTCATGATGACCACCATGATGCTCATGATGACCACCCTCATGATGTTTGTCATGGAAGTGTTTCTCTTTTTTGAACTCATCATGTTTGTGAACTCCGTGGTGACCTTTGGTGGAGTGTCCTTTATGGTAATGCCCTTCCTCATGATGTCCGTGACCTTTGTGACCCTTTTCACCGTGATGATGTTCGTGATGGTGTCCATCATCATGGTGATGATGTTTCTTGTGGCCTCCATGTTCATCATGGTGTCCTTTATGTCCTTCATGGTGGTGGTGTCCCTTTTTGCCGTGTTCATGGTGGTGGTGACCTTTGTAGCCCTTGTGACCTTTTTCACCATGATCATGGTGGTGATGTGCGTGGTGTTCGTGACCTCCTCCTTTATCCCATTTGCCTCCGTGTCCAGTAGCCGCTCCTTCTAAATCAGCCTCTCGTTTTTCTCTGGGTAAGTCTCGGCAGCTGGCGTAGGCTAGTGTCGCCAGCACGACACCGCAAAGAAATATACTCCTCATGTTTACACTGTGCTTTAACCAATGCAGGAAGTTGACTGATAATTTGTCGGGGAGCTGAAAAGTTTTTATACTGATTAGTTTCTTTAGATAATGCAAGACATCAAGGTTGCAACGTTGGTTGTAGAATGCATTGCGTAGCTGTACCTAGTGAAATAGCACAAGAAAAGCATCAATTGCAGCTTTTCAACATGTTGTTATTTGTTTCTTGTGTTTTATTGTTTCAATGATCTATGATATTTTTTGATATCTAATAACACTCGCGGATACTAACAAGATGCACCGCCAAACATGGGCACTGTGAATGAATGTCATATAACTTCTTCATGAAATTTTTTTGAAGAAAAAACTTCTTTAGCGGCGTCGCGCATTTTTTTTGAATGGGTAAAAATTTCTAAACTCGCTTCAGTTCAGGGCACATAACCCGAAATTTCGTAACACGGCGCAGGGCGCTTGCGCGAATGTTCGAGTTACCATATTTGACTGATAATTAAAGCAATTCGTGCAAAATTATTCCCAAACCATTCCAAAATATCAAAAATGCACAACGTTAATATTCAAGTTTTCACTTCTGCCGGCACTCCCGAAGTGCAACCCGTCGTTTTTGTAGAGCAGTATTGAAAGACATAAACTGCTATATGTCTGATTGTCAGAGTGTTTAGATGCTGCTTGTAGATCAAGGATGATATGCAAACCTGAATAAATTCACCTGCTACCAGCTCTGCAAAGTGGAACTGTGCAATGGAGTGGATTGAGGTCATGATCGCAGGAGCAAATAGGACGGTAGTGATACCTGGTGCCACTGTGGATACTTGTACTTAGTACCAAGCCGTGTAGTGCCATCAACACGTAATGCCATCTCAAAACTCCTATCAACTAGTAAATTGACCTGAACTTTGTGTTGAAACTCAAACAAATGTTAGCAATCATTTTATTATTAAAGTAATTCAAAAACAAAAACAGAAACAAGTACTTAGTAGTACGTATCATGTTTATGATTCAACCTCGGGTTAGCAACGCACCACTATACTTTTGATGTTATACATTTCTTGAATGGACTGTTTCCATCTTTTTCTTAGAAAGCTAACGTTATCTAGATGGTTCTTAAATATATAAGTTAGATGAGTTATCGTGGGTTGTTGTTTTTTTTTTATTTTTATCATTATTTTATATTATAAAATAGAGAACAAACCGGCGTAACGCCTGATGGTAAGAGACAAGCGCCACCTATAGATACTATAGATATTACGTTGCTGACCATATATGCAAGTCTACCGGTTACCAGCTTCAGAACAGAACAACATAATGACGAGCACCGACGCTATAGAGATAGGTAACGGATAAAGCGGTGGTAGGTACTAGTCAAAGCTAACTGTTTCACCAGTCTACCACCTAGTTATGACTAACTGCTTTAATGGAACAACCTAAACTAAATTATTAAATTACCACCCGATGACGGGGTCATCACATCCTGACGCTGAAAAGTTAGTCTTACTAAGTACTTTATTGCACAAAAAACATTATCACTCACTCATAAACATATACATAAAGATAATACAATATAATGGGTTCAATACAGTTAGTGAGCACGGATGTCACCCGAGCGATTTGATCGTCGAATGTCACCCTAGGTCCTCCCCGGGTACCTACATCCATCCACATTCGCATTGTATATTTGCTTTGTTAATCTTTCATCTGTCATTCTTTCTATGTACATGTCCGAACCAGAGGAGCGTCCTTTCTTATTTTAATACCAACACTTTCATTCAATCCCACTCTTTCTCGGATCTCACGAATGCGGTCAGCGACCGTAACACAACAGATTTTCCGTAGCACTCTCATTTTGACCGCATTTATTCTACTCTCATACTTACCTTAGCAGCTATCTTACGCTCTTGACCGGAAAATTACAATATTATAACGGCAGGAATAGGTAAGGCGGTAGATCCCTACACACGTACATTACTTCCCACAGACATGTAATATATACAAATACAAAAGACACTGGTGACGCATCTTTGTAAAATTATAATACAAAAATTTTCCACCGAATTGGAACGTAGGCACTACTTGCTACTATTTATTAGTTGTTAATCTGAGGCCTAAGCAAGTGAGTGTAACTTGCTTGAGTGGTATTCAAAATTTCCCAAACCGAAACATGATAACAGCAAGCACTGACACGCGCCTTTACTTATACTCACGTCCTACGGATCCCTAACGCAATAATCCTAATCCAAACAACACTAACGCACAGGACACCTTAATAC
>NJDD01000367.1:0-19140 GCA_002245505.1 Calephelis nemesis
TAGGGAAGAATTTAAGATACACTTTACGTATCAAAAATTACTGTAATAATTTTTAGCTGCTGCTCCAGCTCCATCTTTAGCCGGTTGTTGTCGGCCCTGAGCCGTCGTGTTTCTTCCGCCTTTGTCCTTCCGGCAAGCACCGCCACGACCTCTTGTAAGTCAGCAGCAGATTTTTTGAGCCGGCC
The DNA here is from genome assembly GCA_002245505.1 of Calephelis nemesis. Classification (NCBI taxonomy): domain Eukaryota; kingdom Metazoa; phylum Arthropoda; class Insecta; order Lepidoptera; family Riodinidae; genus Calephelis; species Calephelis nemesis. The sequence goes on from NJDD01000367.1 coordinate 186, forward strand.
GACGAATTCGCCTTTCAGGTTGCGAGATTTTGTTGTAACCTCGACGATGCAGGAGAGGTCCTTACCTGCCATCGCCCGTAATGCCTGCGCATCAAGGCTTTCGATTATAACGGGCCCATCTATATCAGTCCCGCATTCGACATCCTTGTTGGACATCTCCTTCCTTGCGCAATCGGTACCCTTCGAAGTGACAGGCGAGGGCTTAAGAAACTCGTCTCTTGTTGCCCCCACTGCCTTCCTTCGTCCTCTTCTGGACGACGGTACCTTGGCCGGGAACGGCCCCTCCGTGTCTGTTCCTGAGCCAAGAGGCCCAGAGAACAGTAAGGACGACCTCTTTCTGGACGCCCGCATCTCTATTTCCGACATCTCGTCCGATGACGAAAAACATACTGAGCCGGAACCAGCCAGTTGGCACCGAGAAGGGCCTTCGACACCTGCGACCTGGCCCTGTGAGGGACCTTTGTCGCTAACCTCCGGGCCCTGAGAAGGGCCTTTATTTTCTTCCACGTGGCCCTTAGAAGGGCCTACTTCCTCAGCCGTGTGACCCTTAGAAGGACCAACACTGCTTCCAACTCCGCTTTTCTCTTCTATTTGGCCTTCTCGGCCCTCCTTCGATACATCTTTGGTTTTTGGGTTTTTAGATTTAATGTTCTTCATTCTGAATCCCACGAGAAGCGGACGATCTACGTGGACCACCACGTCGTTACGCCGCTCCGACGTGGCTAGGCAACTACGATGGGCCTTGCCACAGCACCCAAAGCTGGAACCGTTCGCGACACAGACACCCCTGTGCCATTCAGCCCTCGGCACGGCTCTACACCTTGGCTTGGGGTGATTTTTTATAGAGGTTTTCTTCCTCGCGGCCCGGCCAATTAAGGCAAGAAACGAAACCGGATCCTCATGTAATCAAGTCCAACGTTTGACCACTTGACAACAAAGGCGATTGATAGAATTGAAAGTATATTCACGCCTATGACTAGCCGAGGACATTAAATCCCACATGTGACAGGTGGCATGCCTATCGCCAACCAGGCACATATCCAATTCCGGGCAATGTTAGTTTTTAATAGGAAATTTACAAAACACAAATTACCTTGTATATATGTGCCTGAAACGGGATCCGCCCGCGGGATCTCAAGAAGTCAAGTCCGATGCCGGACCGCCAGACCACAGAGGCGATACTATTTGACAAACTTAGATTTAAATTAAAGATTGACAAAATTTAATTTTAAATTTACACATTACCTATATTATACATTTTATCTCTACCTAGTTAGTGATTTACACAATTAGGAACAATAAATAATGAAACACCAAAAGCAATAAATAATTTGATTAAACCTATTAAGTACCTAATTAAAGTATATTTTGCATAAATATATAAATGTTTGTACACCAAAATGAAGTTTATTTAGTTTTTATACTTAGGTATTTTTATAATATCTAATTAACACATATTATATTCCTAAAATAAATAATTTTCATTTTATTTCACTTTAACAAGGAAATGTTCTTTATACAAGTAGCTCATCAGATCAGCGTTCTTCAGCTCTACCAGTCTATAAGGCGGCAGGAATAGGTAAGGCAGTGGCACCAATACGGACGAGTCAGTGCGGAACTCTAACTCCTAGTCAGATGTCACGGTGTTAGTGTCGGTAAGCGCTCGCCCTTTACGAGATACCTGGCTGGAAGTCAGATGGTCTATTCTGAAAAGGAACCCGGAGCAACACAGGGACTTCTACAGTATTGTTTCAACGGAGTGTATGTAAGTATTTTAATAACTATGCTCAGTTTCCATACTGTTCTATATTTGTACTGTACCACGGTTGTCTCTGCCTTAAGGAACATGTCTCTTGTTCGCTGTTCCCCTGAAAAATATTGTTCTATTTATTTATTTCAAACGGAGTAGGGCGAATTTAACATCAGATTTACTAGGTGGTAGAATTTCGCAGCGACTCACCCGGATTGGTACCACCGCCTTACCTATTCCTGCCGCCATAACGTCATGACGTGTTTCGGTTCGAAGGGTAAGGTATCCGGTAAACTTACTTTTGCTCAAGGCCTAACATCCCGGCCTCAGGTCGGCAACGCACCGTAACCACTCTCTAGGCGGCGAAAATTTCTTACCATTGGGAAATCCGTCTGCTTGTTTGCCTTCCAATATCATAAAAAAAGATACGTTTTAACAAAGGTCTCATTATTTATGGCAGTTCACAGACAAATAGTAATGGTTAGACTCATTTAGGCCATGACAATGTTTTTTCACGCTCTGTGGCATTTTTATGGTAGAAAGTTGGTTGATAATTAAGAATTTAAAACTCTCTTTTAACATACTTTACTAAGGAAACCAAGTATTTTAAATTTTATTGGAAAGTATATAAGCTGACGAGTTTACTAGTGGCAATTGTACCTAGTTACTTTACAATCAGAAAATGTCAAGCATTTAGTACATCCAGTAGGTATCATATCTAAACTGAAACATAACAAAGGCAAAAACTGACGCTGTGGCGACAAGAATAGACGTTATGCGTCTTTTATATACGACTAGCTTTCCGCCTGCGGCTTCGCCGGCGTGGAATTCCCAAGGGACGTTCAATCGGGATAAAAAGTATTCTGTCACCCAAGTCAACTCATATCCTGTCTGTATATCAAATTTCATCAAATTCCGTTTAGTAGTTTCTGCGTGATTGACGCACATACATTTGAACATCCAAACATACAAACTTTCACATTTATAATATTAATGTGATAGGAAAGTAAACAAGCTGACGAATTTCCTGGTGGCAATTGTACCTATCTATTTAACCATAAAAAATCCAGCATTTACTACATGCAGTAGGTGTAATTTTTAAACTAAAACACGACAAAGGCGAGAACTGACGCTGTGGTGTCAAAATAGACGTTACACGTCGTTTTAATAAGATAACTAACATTTCGTGTATACACGAGTATAAGCTGTTACCCTCGGTTTCATTCGCTAGTATAACTTGCTTGGCTCTCTTTTAAGGTCTAGAGAGAAGAAAAAAATCAAGCATATAGGTACGTCATGTAGGTATTATTTTTAAACTCAAATAGACGTTACACATCTTTTATATACAATAATTAATCTTACATTGTATACGAGTACAAGCTGTTTCCCGCAGTTTGACTCGCTTGTATAACTTCGTTGGCTCTATTTTAGGATCTAGAGAGAAAAATAGCCTGTCTGGTATCTTTAGGCCATAGTTGTCTCTTACCATCAAGAGAGTCGTTTACACGTTCACTGACGCTCAAATAAATAAAAATTAGTTGTCCTTTAAAATTTCAAAGCTTTATTAGGGTTTTGGGCTAGCCCATCGCATCCAAAACGATGGGTCCGCACTTATAACACAGTTCAGAGTGTGGAATGACAGATAAAACTGCCAGGAAATGCTGGTAAAACAATAAATATTGATGGCAGTTATTAGCAAGCTATGAAGCATTAATAATAGGTAGACTGTTATTATTCCACGCGAGAGCATTGTACTATCCGCGTCGATTAGTTTTTTCATGGTAATATCTGTTTATTACCATTTTTACTTGACTCTGCAAAGAATATACTATTTATTTATTATGCACCAAGTACATGAAAATATGAGTGTCACCTGTGTGGTCTAGCGATTCTATGTGGTGGTGATATATGTGGTGGCTCGCCCGGATTGGTACCACCGCCGCCTCGTCTATTCCTGCCGCCAAAACTCCAGTGCTTGCCGTTGACGTGTTCCGGTCGGAGGGTAAGGTAGCCGGTAAGCTTAATTTTTTGTTCGAGGCCTAATATCCCGGCCTCAGGTCGGCAACGCGACATATAATATATAAAAATGCTTAAATTTTTGTCTTGTTAATATGTTGACAATAACTTGATAATAATTATAGGCGATAACTATTTTTCGAAAAAAAAACCGACTTCTATTATTTCGTTAGGTACTTTAGCTGACGAAATAATAGAAGTCGGTTTTCGCAGTTGTACTGTAGTTAATTTTTCAATAATTAATAAAATATTTCCGGTCCGGGTGATGGACTTGACTGCATGAGGTCGCGGGTTCGAATTCCGGGTCGGCCAACAAAAAGAAAATTGGATTTTTCCAATTTTCTAATTACAAAATTTTGGTCAGGATTGGAAATGTGCCCGGTTGGCGATAGGCTTGCCACCTATCACATTGTGGGTCTTAGTGTCTTCGGCTAGTCGTGGGTGCCTTGGTTGTACCTCTGCCTACTTCTTCGGGGATATGGGCGTGAAGATACTTTTTTTTAAGAAAATATTTTAACAGAACTCTAGAAAGCCTATCTGTAGATAAGCAAAATCGACCGTAAGACGAGCCATAATATCCAAATCCATTCGAGTATTGTTATTGCAAAACTTGAAACCGTACCCGGGTTGGTGTTTATATATAACCGAGATGATGCTTAAATACTACGAACAGTAAAATTGTATAAACTGATTTAAATTTCATTTACATCCAATTTTCAACCGATTTGAATAATGGAGGTTCCCAATTGAATTGTGCATTTAATTTATATGTGTAACCTTTTTTGTAAGATTGTTTTACAAATAAACCATTTTTGTTTTTTGTTATTTAAAACTATATTAACGGGTTAGTTCTATTATATTGCAATAGTTTTAAAGTAGTAGTAATAAATAATGCCTATTATTTTGATGTCTTATAATTTCAATTAAATTATTAAAGACTTAGATATTATAAAATGTTAAAAATTTAAGTCAGTTTTTTTTAATTTGAATGCGTTGAAATTACTTTTTTATTTCTGAAACCTCATCATCAGAAATAATCTCATACGAATTTTTCTTTTATAGCAAATATAAAGATATAGTAAGCAAATATACCTAATAGATATTTTTGCTTTAAATTATATGGAGAGATTACCTTTACAATGTGTACATTTTTGATTTAAAAACATAAGCAGTTAATCTCACTTACACTTTATTTTTACGTTAAAGTGAAGTAGACGTTTATATCACATTGTATTAATTTTTGGTTTGACGATACAGCAGATTACCTACTCAACGTATTCTGACATTAAAGTATATTTGAAGTTTAAATTGCATATCTGTTTTTAAAGCTATAGCACAATTTCTTTTCTTTATGTTTTAAACGTTATAAACAATTTATAGCAGTCGGGGAAATCGAGTTCAAATATTTAAAACTAAACAAGTAATATGTAACGAAAGGTACAAAATATAGGGAGATATTGTTTTATTCATAAAGTTGCAAACTCTAGACAGCTTTAAAATATTCAAGGTAGATTCAGCACATCAGACGTAGGTCAAGAGGGCTTTCTCAATTCATTCATTTGGATATTCTCCCACCATCCTCCGAACTACTGCCCGCCAATCAGAACCATTCGCGCCCTACAGTCGCGCGCGCGCTTTATCAAACCCTGATAATGTATCGCTCGCAAAACAATAATAAAAAATACTACATAAAACCTTTCATATCGTAACTACGAGCATAACATGTGCAACCGTTGACGCGAATTCTTGTGCTTGCAAAAAAAAAACAACGCGCATTAGCCATCTAGTTAAAGTTTAAAATAAAATTAAAAATAAATCGATTTATAATTCGATAAATTTCTGGACGTTTTTAAAACTGTTGAAAAAATAAATCGAATTGAATTTAAATGTTTAAATATAGAATTAAATTGAAACTGGATCATCGGCAAAGAAAGTGATAGTTGTTTTACCAGTGAGAAAAGTGATAGTAACCTCTTGGTTATCTGTTATCGTGCATTGTGCAAAAAGCGACTTTTGATTTGATATCGCAAGTAAGTACATCTAGTATATAGATATATTATCTTGACGTTTTCCAATACGTTCTTAAAGATTAGGGAAGAATTTAAGATACACTTTACGTATCAAAAATTACTGTAATAATTTTTAAAATTAAAAAAAAATATTTTGAGTTTCATAAAATTTTCCTAATAAGCAGATTAAACTAGGAAACGTTTTAGTCCTTTGTAAGTCTTTATTTACAGCCTCACTCAGAATCGACAATTAACATGTACCTACTCTATCATTGTCACAATGTGCGGCCGTAGTTTATCAATACTTTGAAAACATGCCAACATCTAGGTATATATCGGAATTTAAACAAATATACTTATATTCAATATCTTAAAAATTTCCTGAATGATGTGTTGTTTACATAAAAGTTATATTATTTTAACAACTAGAGGCCCGCCCTGGCTTCGCTCTGGTATAAAATATACATATAAACCTTCCCCTTTAATCACTTTATTTATTAAAAAATCACATCAAAATCCGTTGCGTAGTTTTAAGGATTTACTTGCATACAAAGGGATAAGGGACAGAGAAAGCGACTTTGCTTTATATACAAAATCTCTACATAGTATATGTAGAGATTTTGTATTAAATTAACAACTAGTAATTTGTAATTTTACTCATGGTTTATTTTATAAAAATAACAGTAATATCATGATTTTCATTTTTTCAATTGACAAGCTATATTTAACTTGAAATGTATATAGGTATTTATGGGTTTCCTGGTGGAATTTTGCAAGTGGATCTGAAACCACTTTCCGGTTTCCTATTATATCGAAATTTTGTATGTATGTAAATTGGATGACAATGAAAGTGATTATGAAATGACGTTGATCTGATGATGGCTTCAGATGGTGGCCGTATGAACTAATATAACCAACTTAATACTATTGTGGAGCTTATTCAATACACCTTGAATAGTATTACTCAGCTCTACTGCTGAGAATAGCCCTTACAAATACGAGCCATAAAGATATATTTTTTGTTATAATAACTTATTCATTCTGTTTTTAATATTTGCTACAATAGGTAATTATATAACCTTCATTTTATGCAAATAGATAAAACGTTAGTTTAATTATACAAGAAATCAATTTTTCGCTCTTTTATAAATTTTATCAAAAACGTTTCGAGAGTTTGCGAATTCAGAATGGACGTAGACATTTACGGTCAATCTACCTACTTATCTACAGATAGAGATAGACCTTCTAAAGTTTTGTTGCTAAGATATTTTTATTAATTACTTTAAGACTAGCCAACCTGTCGAACTTTATATCGCTTGAAAATTTAAGTACTGTTTTTGCCTTTTTTCTTTACAATTTTCCCGGTTTTCCCATTATTGTCAGGAGAAAGTGATTCTTCACACAATTACCAATGCAACAAAAAAAATTTGTCTATTCGTTCAAATGTGATACGGTGACCACGGAAAATGGGATTTTTATATGTATAGATTGAAAAATAACAGTGGTTGCCTGGTAACTGAGCCAGAATAGCCCTATCTTTTATCTTAGATAGGTTAATAATTTATAAGTATAGACTGAAAATAACAATTGTTGCATAGTAACTGAGCCAGAATAGCCCTATCTTTTATCTTAGATAGGGTAATTATTTATAAGTATAGATTGAAAATAGCAATTGTTGCATAGTAACTGAGCCAGAACAGCCCTATCTTTTATCTTAGATAGATTAATAATTTCTATGTATAGATTAAAAATAACAATAGTTGCCTGGTAACTGAGCCACAATAGCCCTATCTTTTATGTTACATAGGTTAATAATATTGATGTTTAGTATCTTAACGCCCGTTTTCACCAACATATTTGTAAGATTTCCTTGTTGAGGGGAGTCTTAGGGAATCCCTTCAAATGGACCCTTCGTAAATTCGTTTTTAGTTTTTGCCTTATTAAGTGACAACCTTACTGTCCATTTTTTTTATGATAATGTACCAAGTATACGTTACTACAGTAAGCAAACGAAATATCTTAGTTTGTGAGTATGGTACCTATGCTTATTTACTTATTTTTATTATTTACTTTAATATTTTGTTTGCTTACTGTACTAAAAATAATTGTGACTCTAAATCCATTTACTTTCCCTTTCGCAACATCCAGTTTAGTTATAAATTCACTAAAGCAAGTTTATTTCTAAAAATAAACTAGAAATAAACAGATGGATTTCCTGATGGTAAGAAATTCACGCCGCCTAGAGACACCAAATGTGGTAATGGTGCGTTGCCAACCTGAGGCCCGGATGTTAAGCCTCGAGCAAAAGTAAGTTTAACGGCTACTTTACCCTTCGAACAGGAACACGTCTACGGTAAGCATTGGACGTTATGGTGGCAAGAATAGGTAAGGCGGTGGTATCAATCCAGGCCAGTCGCTGCGAAACTCTACCACCTAGTAAATTAACTTTTGTGTTGTATTTTGAATAAGTCTAGACAGTGCCAGTTTTCAAACTAGCAACGCCCTGGTCAAAATTTTTGCGGTACCAACTGAATTTAGTTAAAGGCAAAACGAAAAGGAAAGGACACAAAAATTGCAATTATCATAAAAGAAAATAATATTGTTTATTTTCCAAGCCTTTTTGATACGTTTCAGTAGATTAAAAGAAGTTTCATTTTGCGCAAAATAGTAGATTTCATTCAATGACCAATCATTCGCTTCTTTCGCGCTCGGGGTACCCTAACGCCGCTACTGGGTTTGAAAGACAAAGAAGCAGAGGACGATAATATAAAATCTACCTACCTATCTGCCAAGCTAGTCGTGGGTGCCCTGGTTGTGCCTCTGTCAACCTCTTCGGGGATATGGGCGTGAAGATACTATACTATACTATACCTACCTACCTATGTCATAACTTTGCACTTATTTATGATATTGAAAGGCAAACAATGAGACGGATTTCCTGAAGGTAAGAAAGTCACGCCGCCTAGAGACAACAAAGGTGGCATCGAGAAATAATCCGGGCAAGTCTCTGCGAATCTCTACCACCTAGTCAGATTGCGATGTTAGTGACGGTAAGCCCATGCTCGCCTTTTACGAACTATCCTGCAGAAGATGGTCTATTCTGCAAATTGGCCCGGGCCAATACGGGGAAATATCTGTATATGTGTTGAAATGTAAGTGTGGAAATATGTATGTGCCGCTATAACGTCAGTGCTTGCCGTTGACTTGTTCCGATTTGGAGGATAAGGTAGCCGCTAAACTCACTTTTGCTAGAGGCCTAACATCCCGGCCTCAGGTTTGCAAAGCACCATTACAACCTTTGGTGTCTCTGGGCGGCGTAAATTTCTTACCATCAGGAAATCCAACTGTTTACTTCTAAAAATAATCTTGCTTTAGTGATTTTATAACTAAACTGGAAGTTGAGAAAGGGAAAGTAAATGGATGTAGAGTCACAATAATTTAAAGTACAGTAAGCAAACAAAATAAAAAAAGGAAGTATCTTCACGTCCACATTCCCGAAGAGGTAGGCAGACACAACTAGGGCACCCACGACTAGCCAAAGACACTAAGTCCTACAATGTGATAGATAGGTGGCAAGCCTATCGCCAACCGGGCACATTTCCAATCGCGAGCAACATTTTTTTATTATAAAAGGGGAAAAGCCCAATTTTTTTTGTTGCTCGACCCGGGATTCGAACCCGGGACCTCATTCAATCAAGTCCAACAGCTGAACCGCTAGACCACAAAGGCGAAAACAAAACAAATAAAATATTAAAGTAAATAATAAAAATAAGTAAATAAGCGTAGGTACAATACTTACAAACTAAGATATTTCGTTTGCTTATTGTAGTAACGTATACTTGGTAGGGCATAGGAAAGAAAGCATTATGATTTTTAAGTCATAAGTCTGACGGTAATAGACAACTGGAGAGTCTAGACGGTATAAGTATCTTCATGCCCATATTCCTGAAGAAGTACTTAAGTACTTTTATGACGGTAGAAGTACAGGGCACTTCTACCGTCATAAAAGTACGCGGCACGGTTGTGTGCCGGTTATATAGGTACCTCTACAGGTCGAGTATCAAAAAATATGTTTTATCACAAAACGTCACTGAGTACAGACGCTAAAAAGACGACTCGTCGGAAACACAAGAAAGACCCCGACGCTTCAGTATGTTTGCGACACTTTTTCGTTTTGTGTCTTTTTAGTGCGGCTTACTCTGTGTCTTGGTAAAGCGTCTGTTTTTTTCCTTTTGCATGTATATTACATGTAAAAAATCTAAATGTTGAGAATGGATTTATAATATTATATTGATAGGATAGAGTAGTATAATTTAGATTGTAATGTTTTGCAAATATTTGATCGGATTGGCATTACACATCTTAGTTAACTGTTACCTACAAGTACAGTCATAAAAGTACGACAACGAGACACGAAAGGTGGTAATGGTGCGTTGCCAACCTGAGGCCGGGATGTTAGGGCTCGAGCAGAAGTAAACTTATCGACTGCCCTACCCTCCGAACCGAAACACGTCAACGGCAAGTACTGAAGTTATGGTGGCATGAATAGGAATTAATTATAATTTATTAAATAACGAGCGGCTCGCCCCGGCTTCGCACGGGTATAAAATATAAATATAAAGTATCCTCTTCAATCACTTTATCTATTTAAAAAAAACACTTCAAAATCTGTTGCGTAGTTTAGATTTAAGCATACAAAGGGACATAAGGACAAAAAAAGTGACTTTGTTTTATACTATGTAGTATGTTTTTTTACAATATCTTCAATTAAATTTCCGATAATATAGGGTCGTTTTTGATGAAATCTGGATTGCGACGAGTCCTCTCGATGGTATGATGGTTGAGACCACTGTCGCATATTTGCATAATACATCCAGATCTTAGGACATGTGTGCAAATCTAAAGGTTACCCAACTCCTCAACACTCAACAGTGAATGACAACAGCTAGATACAGCGGTGGTAATAATATAGTCGAGATGCACTCTACGTAGTGAATACTGATTGCGTTAGAATATAATGAACCGATAACCTACAATTTTAATGCATACAAGAAACCGACTTCGCTTCGTTAGTCGAGTGGCTAGCGTACACGCCTAACTACACCGACCAACTCCAAGGCTCGGGTTCGATTCCCGACGGGGTAGGCATTTGTGATGAACATTTAAATGTCTGCATTTCCGGGTTTCCCATGATACGAGCATATCATTTGCTTATTTTGGGATTAGATTCAGTTTGTGTAACTTGTCCAGGAATGTTTATTTATTATTAATAATTATTCCTCGAATTACATCATCTTTAGTTAGTGGTAATGGAAGTGCACTCTTTCAAATGCAAAAAGATTTTTTAGAGCCGGTTCTGAAATGACGGAGAAATAACTACAAATAAAACAAAGTTGCTTCCTCTGTCCCTGTGTCTCTTTGTATGCCTAAATCTTTAAAACTACGCAACGGATTTTGATGCGGTTTTTTAATAGATAAAGTGATTGAAGAGGAAGGTTTACATGTATATTTTATACCTGTGCAAAGCCGGAGCGGGGCCCTAATCTATTAATAACAAAAATATAGGAGCCGAACATATTTTTGACAACAGATAAAAATATTAAACCTCTTTTTGGGTGATGGGGTCATTGCATCCCCACGCTGAACTTATACACAAAGTACAAATAAAGTTATATGTACTGTACTGGAACAAAGAGAATCATTCATTCACGTTACTCGAACAAACGTTTCTTTTTTGTTTCCACCGTTGCGGAACGGTATTGTGCTGTTGTATGTTAATGTCTTATTTTTGAAAGCGAATTCGGTTTTTAATTACCACGCGTAGTTTACTGATAATATTTATTACGGTCTTCATTATTCTGTTAATTATTTTAAACTTCTGTCGTTTGTAACTGTATACTTTGTATACGACATTATTAACTTGCCGTATTCGCGACTGTTTTCTAATAGACAAACTTTGGATTTGTACCTAGGTAATTACAAACTGACTCGGCTAATTTCGTATCGCTAATAACAGCTACTAACTAAAATATTGTTATTCCCCCATATCCTCGAAAAAGTGCCCTACAAAAAAGGTATGAATGAATGAATGAATGAATGAATAAATGAATGAATAAATACACTTTATTATGCATCAAAATTTACAAAATATTACACACTCTTTCACAATAATATTTAACTTAGGTGCACAAAGGCGGTCTTATCGCTTCAGAGCGATCTCTGCCAGACTACATTAAGGTAGTACCTACATGAGGTGAGGTAGATTTTGCAGACTGGTAGTAGAGCGCTGTGCAGAAATTTGTCCCGATAGGCCTACCATCCTACATTCTGTCGACATGGTAGCAGTGTTTGGCACTGTAGTGTTCCGGTCTGGATGTATGGTAGCCGGTACTTTTGCACATTGGGTTTTACAGTCCGGACTGCAACCCTTGTCTGTTGTGTGAAGTGTGTTTGTTTGTTTATGGAAAAAATCACCCAAAAATAAAACTCACTTTAAGTATTTTGTTAAAGCCAGGGGTTATTTGTTAAATAAATTATAACATAGACACTAAGTGACATCGGTAATAATAAGGCCATCTGTCATTTGATGCACGCCAAGCACTATAGATGTTATTGGGGCATCGCCTTACGACCATCAATACCTTAAGTCAACTATCCAATTCCAGTAGCGACCCTATCTACACGCACGGAACACAACCGCGGTAAGCATTCGCCGCTTGAATAGATAAGTGCATGGCACCAATCCGAGCTAGCCACTGCACAGCAATCTACCAATAGTAAAAGTAGAAGTAATGTGATTTCCAACATTTTTGTCGCAAAAAACGAATTGAGGCTATTAGGTTTGAAGACCCAAGAAACTTTTTAAATAAGAAAGCGCTCCACTGACCTCGGCTCGTCCGTTTGACCTCTTCCTATGGATAGATCAAGACATACATATTACCACGTTCCCTGTGCATGCACCACATGTGTGTCATTTTGAGTGTAGTCTTCTCATACGTGTATGCACCACATGTGGGCACCGTACAAATTCAAATCAATTTTAAAGAATACACGTATGAATTTCTTATCGTTTTTGTGCTTACACGTATAAACAATGAATTCGGAAAAATAAATGTACAAAGTCCTAGAGGACTTTTCAGTGGGGTTGCCAAGATATAAAAACCTTAAGATACCAATATTTTTTTCCATACCTACTGTTAAAGTAAAATAAACAAACTAAAGAGTTATATTTGTTTATTATAGTTTATTATAAGATAGAAAATGACACATAACTTGTGAAAAAGACTTATAACAAGCATTAAAGCGTGAAAGACAAAGAGGTTTCTTGCATTGCGAATATTCAGTATCGCTTTTTTTAGATTGTGTCTGAGCTACTGCAGTTGTACTAACTCCTTATTTCAAAGCTTAGTAGCAACTAGTACAACGATTTCTTGACACTTTTTTAGAAATTCTAGGAATTTTTGATACCGCGATGAAGACATAACAGTAACGGTCTTGGAAGTGGTATGGTAAATAATATCTGGAAACGATACCAAGATGCATACGAGTTTAACTTGAATGTTGATTTTTTCAAGACATAATAACGTAAAACAGGTGTTTCTGATAATTAATTTGACAATTAGATTAGGTTCTTTATAATTTATTTATCGCCTATGTGGTCTAGCGGTTCAGTTGTTGGACTTGACTGCATGAGGTCCCGGGTTCCAATTCCGGGTCGGGCAACAAAAAGAAAATTGGGTTTTTCCAATTTTCTAAGAAAAACATGTTGCTCGGGATTGGATAAGTTTCCTGTTGGCGATAGGCTTGCCACCTCTCACATTGTGGAACTTAGTATCTTCGGCTAGTCGTGGGTGCCCTGGTTGTACCTTTGCCTACTTCTTGCGGAATATGGGCGTGACTGATACTATTTTCTTTGTAAATTTCACTGTCAGTATTTGAAAAAAACAATAAATATTAATCTAGAGTTAATAAATCGACAGTTCCGAAGTGTATGCATCGCATCATATGTGGGTCGTTAAAAAACAGGAAAAAACAATTAACTCGGGGGCTAAATATTATTTTACGTGCAATCTTTTGTCATAATGTTAAATTTTTTTCACTTATTATAAAAAAACGGGTTTGCACGTGAGGGCTTCCCCTAGCACTTTGTGGTTACACTGGGAACGTGTTAAACTACCCTCAACTATCCGTTGGATAACTAGGTAAATAGGTCGATGTTTGATGCTGTTGATCTGCTTGCACGGTAGTTGGTTAAATTTAATAGTGAATAAGACTGTCAAATATATAAAAAAATATCTTCACGCCCATATCATCAAAGAGGTAGGCAGAGGCACAACCCATGACTAGAAAAGAAACACTAAGTCCCACAATGTTATAGGTGGCAAACTTAACGCCAACCGGGCACATATCCAATCCCGAGTAACATTTTTTTTATAAGAAAATAGGAAAAATCAAATTTTCTCTTTGTTGCCCGACCCGGGACTCCAACCCGAGATCTCATGCAGTCAAGTCCAACACCATAACCGCTAGACCCCAGAGACCGCATAAAGTCAAGTACAGCAACCGAATCGCTTGACCATAGAGGTGGTACTCTGTCATACCCACGTCAATACTTTTTCATTAATACGCGCAAAAAATTGGCTTCCGTCCGACTATATGGTATATACATATAGCTGCAAAATAAACTGCAGGCTATATTTAGAGTTATTTGACTATATATAGAATTTGAAGACCACAAGTGTTTCCTAGAAAATGGTCAAACTGTTTTAGAAACCTGTTTTATCAACGCGGATATGAAACTATTAAAATAATTTTGTAATGGCTTTGTTTGAGTTTGCAGCTTTGTGATTTTGAAAGGGAAACTAACGTATTTATTTATATCCTTGCACTAAAACATATGTACTAAGGCGAATTAAATGCCAGTTGGCTTTTTTATGGCCCAAAAAATACGGCGGGTCGCACTCCGGGAGTGCCGGCAGAAATGAAAACTTGAATATTAACGTTGTGCATTTTTGATATTTTGTAATGGTTAGGGAATAATTTTGCACGAATTTCTTTAATTATTAGTATTAAAGGACTATCATTTATGTGGTAGAATACAATATTCATTTTTTGCGATATCGTACACAAACATGACAACACGAACATTCGTGCAAGCGCCCTGCGCTATCTAAACGAAACAGCAAGCGCAGGCATAAATTGTCGCCGCGCCGTAGAAAGGGAGGGGTAAACTTCCTCTCCTGCGCCGCGCCGGCTGTTTACTCTCCATCCGTTTTACGAATTTTCGATCAGGTCGCGTGTCCTGACGCGAGTTAAGAAGTTTTAACCGTTCCAAAAAAAGTGCGCAACGCCACTACATAAGTTTTAACTTCAATATGCTTATAATAAAATAGCAACAAAAGCACAATTTATTGGTTAAAATACTCGTACATATGTGTGTCCGTTTGAGATATTGGGGTCGCCGGTCGTTAATAGCCTGCGTCTGTTTCGAGGTTTATTCAAGATCTATGCTAATTTTTATTTCAATTGTTATCAATTAGCATATTATCGTGAAAATGCAATATTTTACTTGTACAAACACTTTCAGACGTATCATAAGTAGGCACGTCATAAACTTCTGTTCTGATTTTAAGGAAAGCTAATCAATAAAATTTTGCACTAGCTTATAAATCTGCTTTAAATACGCGAACACCACACCTTTGGTATCAGAGCCTTTACCATGAGTTGGTAGAGATTACGTTCGGTAAGTTACGTTTCAAAATCTATGACACCTTTGATTTAAAATGTTTTTTTCTTTTTTTTCATACAAATTTTTACAGAGACGGTAGCGAGTATAGTAAACTTGATAACTTGACTTGGCCCAGAACTCCTAACATATGAGCTTACAGTTACACTCTTGTGACTACGTAAATTATTTGTATGGAAACTTTGAACGCCTGTAGCCTAAGAACTCACGAAGCGATTTTTAACCGCGCCCGTGGTGGTCGCAGAACTGCGGTTTTGTTTCCAAACTCACGACACCGCTAATTTGTGCGGTCACACAGCCGTCGCGGTTGAAATCATCGCTCGCAAACTTGTACGGGTGGGCGACCGCTGCCGCGGGAACCGCAAACAACCGCATGCGCTGCGGTCGTAAAACGCGTCGTGAAATACGCTCTTAATTTTTGCGTATAAATCTATATTCTACAGAACCTGCGGATCCGCAACCGCTGCAGTCGTGGGTAAAACCGCTCCGTGAATTCTTAGCCTTACTGGTAACATAGAGAACTTATTTTTCATCCCATTAGCGATATCGAATAGTGTATAAATAGCGTATCTGAAATCTATAGGATTTCGAATACGTACAACATTATTAACAATAGCAAATAATGATAAAGGCTTAGGATGTTAAGACCCCTAGCAATATCTCAAAAACTTAAAAGTATAGCGTATCACTTCCCACACTATAAATGTATTGTCAATTTAATCTCTAAGATCACGGTAGTTTTGAATACCGGTTGTAATTAGGCGATTGTCGTAACATCCGTCGATAGCACAAAAACGAATTAACCACCATTTTTGGCTACGTAGACCGTTCATGTTTTTCAAGGCTATATGTATAGCACTTCAGCTTCGTTGTTTTATATTTTTGTGACAAAAAATATAAGGTTTTACGTGAAAAGATAGCGAACAGAACACGGCTCCCCTATTGACAAAGGTGGTCTGTTATCAACGTAGATGTTATAGGTGCGTTGCCGAATCCATAGGAGTGGATTGGACTGGGATCGTAAGCCTAATGAGTAAATAATTTTCGTGACTAAAAATATTTAGATTTTACGTAATAAGATAGCGAACAAAACACAGCTTTCCTGTTGACAATCGCAGCCTATTATTAACTTAGATGTTAAAGGTGCGCTGCCGAATCCACAGGAGTGGATTGGACTGGAATCTTAGGCCTACAAGGAAAATAATGTTACGGCTACCTCTCTTAATTTAAACACGACAATGACGAGCACTGACTTCATGGTGGCAGGTGATAGTAAGATTGAGTACCAATCCTTACAAGTCTTTGTGAGACTCTACCACACAGTACACTACGGCTCATCGCATACTCTTGTCACGATAATGTTATAATAGACGCGTCACAAAACATACGGATACGTGGACACTTGGGGGCTTATTATGTAACTCAGTGGCCAACTCAAAATGGAAAAGTGTACATGAAATAGCTGTCAAACGACGTGTTTTATATCTCCAGTGACCAACAGAAATATAGTAGAGATGTAGAGATAACAAACAGAAATAACGCCATTTGACAGCTATTTGATGTACACTTTACCCAGTAATCATCACTAAAAAGATACGTAATCAGCCCCCTGAACCAAAAGTACTTGTCTCATAGACAAAACGATTTCATTAACCGAGTTCAAAAAACAAGGAGGTTCGCAATTCGGCCGGTATATATTTTTTTATGTATGTACACCGATTTACGTAATTCTTTTTTTGTTTGATGCGGAACAGTTTTGGATTGGTTTTATAAAAAAATATTCAGGCAGGCCCATTAGTTTTTATTTTATGGGCATATTTTACCTATTTTCACCTATCCCGATGTTAATTTTTATTAAATTTAATCGTATCAGCAATAAACTAAAAAGTATAAAATAAAAATACGTTAATTAAAACCGACCTCAAAACTAAAACGCCTAAAATAGTAAAGATTTCATTTTAATTATATACTACCTATTACTTATATATGCTATTTACTAATATTATTGTTGGCTTTCCTTTTGTAATTAAGCATGCGCGCATATCAACGACAAAATAGTCTGTCGTTTGTCTTAAAACCGTCGTTAGTATAATGTGCGCTGAGCCTAAAGACACTAATTATATCTTAAGCCTGATGAAGACACTATGATATCTAAATTATGTACTGATATTAAAAATATCATCAGATAACTATTGACAAGTGACAATACGATAGTATATATCAATATCCGCGTCTTATCTCATTGATAAACTAATAGCCTGGTTTAGACGTACATCTGTTAGATGTTTGGTTAGTGCAGATACTGATACTCGATTATTTGGTAACGATTCGTTCGTTCTGGAATTTGGTAGCAAAAAATATATCTTTACGCCCCTATCCCTGAAGAGATAGACAGAGGCACAAACAGGGCACACACGACTAGCTGAAGACACTAAGTCTCACGAAGTGATAGATGGCAAACCTATCGCCAACCTGGTGCTTGTATATTTTATTAAAATCGTTACTTTTATAAAAATTGAAAATGCACACCTTTTTCCGTCCGGCCCGAGGATCGAACCTTGGACCTCAAGAAGTCAAGTCCAACGCCGGACCGCTAGACTACGTCCACACGGAGTAAAGTACTCCAAGGTTCAAATGGATATTATAGTCCTTATTCCAATGTGATACGGACTATAATATAAACTTAGTTTTACCTCTATCGCCTGTGTCTGTGGTCTAGCGGTTCAGGTGTTGGACTTGACTGCATGAGGTCCCGGGTTCGAATCCCGGGTCGGGCAACAAAGAGAAAATTAAGTTTTTACAATTTTCTAAAAAATAATGGTAATAGGTAATGTTGCTCGGGATTGGATATGTTTCCGGTTGGCGATAGGCTTGCCACCTATCACATTATGGGACTTAGTGTCTTCGGCTAGTTGTGGGTGCCTTGGTTGTGCCTCTGCCTACCTCTTCGAGGAAATGGGCGTAAAGATACTTAATTTTAATCCTACCTTAGTCTACGTTTATTTATAAGACGTAAGAGGTTTATTTGGTAAACACTTTTCTTTTAAAGTTGTCATAGTGTCAGTGTTATTGTCGTGTTCCGTTTTCGAAGGTAAAGCAGTCAGTTAGTTTAGCCTCGCATTTTTTTTTGATATTTTCCAAACTTCTAAATGTTCATATTGTTAAACAAAGAAACACTTGTACTATTTTACGTATCACTTATAATTTATAATTTTATAAATAGCCTACCGACCTACCTAATAACAGATTAGTATTAGATTATCAATTTTTAATGCGACAAATATCTTTTAAATAAAATCAATTAATTAAAGTATAGTTGTATATTTAGATAAGTCTTTTTGTGTGATAAGATAGTGAACAAGTACACGGCTCTTTTGATAGTAAGAGATAGCTGTGTCTATACTCTATTGACACAAATACCTAGTCTTGCCATAA
>NJDD01000367.1:19304-35661 GCA_002245505.1 Calephelis nemesis
TATGGCCAGACTAAGTATATGTTGTATGTGCGCCGCTGTCTCTTGGCCTATAAGTCTATCGGCTACCTTCTAGAGGGGAACATGACACTGTCTTTATGATGGCAGGAATAGGTTAGGAGGTAGAACCCTTCCCGGACGATTTACAAAACTTATCTCTAACACCAGTGTCTTGTTGCTAATGTCTTTTTTAACACGTGTCTTACGAGCTGCCTGGCAAGAAGATGGTGTATTCTAGAAAGGAAAGCCGGATCCACACGGCAAACCCGGATAATTATTCGTATATATAACACTAGCCAGTGCCTGCGGCATAGTCCTCGTATTATTTAGCTCACAGGCAGGAACTCGATGAGTTATCATGTAGAGCTAAAACTAGCCCTCCAAAACCTAATCTTTTACAGTGCTGAACTTCATTAAAATCCGTCGAACTGTTCTAACATAAAAATGGGATATACATACAAATATATATGTTTTTGCATTTGAGTTTAAGTTATAAAGTTCTTTGGAGTGTTAGGCCATCATAATATAATATAATATATATTTACAAAGAACATTATTTCACAACTTCACGTGTCGTATGGAAATAAATCAATTGTGATTCTAATTCTTATAATAAACGTTGAATACTGTTACCTTCAAGCATATTAAATATTTAAACTAACTTTGTACTGTTACTCTTTTATTAATAAACATGGACTAGAGTACTCCAAGATTCAACCTGGTTTTATAGTCTTTATAACTATGGCATACAGATTATAATCTTATACATAAAATGATCGTATCATAATTTTAGTTACCGTACTCCTCCGAAATGGCTTAACCGATTTTCACCAAATTTTATATGCATATTAAGTAGGTCTGAGAATCGGCCAACATCTATTTTTCATAACCCCAAATGATGAGGGTGAATCACGGCAAAAAAATAGTAGAACAACGTCTCCCGGGTCAGCTAGTATCAACTTAATTTTACTCCTACTCTAGTCTAGGTTTATTAATAAGGCAGTCTCTGTATATTAAATACTGCAGCATAGGTAGCTATTACTAAAGCAAGGTCTTGAGTCAGGGCGCTAGACTTGCTTTGCATCATTTTGTGATTATCCCAACATTGTTTCAAGGATACAAAATTGAAAATAAAAACAATATAAAAGTAGGATAAATGCGATAAAAAAACGTGAATGCTAGATAAAATTTGTTGGTGTTACGATCGTCGATCTTATTTGTAATAATGAGATCACAAAGAGAGTGGCATTGTAGACGTGTTGGTAAAAATATGGGAAAGGCTTTACGTCGTTGGTTCAGTCATGCAGGAAAAATTACAGACGAAGTATTGACGAAACAAATATAAAATGCAAGTGATGATTTGTTTAACGCTTGGAAGACTTATGTTGATATTCCAATACCAAATTATTCGGATTTAATTTTAGTGAGTCTCCGAAAACGGCGTGTATGTTTGAAAATATTATTGAACTAGCTTTTCGCCTGCGGCTTCGCCCACGTGGAACTCTTAAGTACAAGTTAACTCCAAAAAACGTGTATATCCTAAGAGAGCATTTAATCGGAATAAAATTTTCTATCACCTAAGTCAGATCATACCCTGTCTAACAAATTTCATCAAAATACGTTCAGTATAGTCAGTATTTGTACGTACGGTCGAATATCCAAACAAAGAAACATTTACATTTGAAATATTAGTGTGGTTTGGAGGCAAGTCTGTAGGAAAATGACACTTGTCACTCTCTGCCTACCCTGCAAATGACTTTGATAATAGGAGTAAATTCTATAATTTAAATAACATTACTTTATGGAATCAGGTGTGAAGACAGATGTGAAATAAGCCTTATTAGCAATGTAAAGGCTTAAAATAACCCTAATTAGCAAAATAAAGTGTAATTTTACATCTGTTTTAAATAACATTACAAAACAGTTTTGAAATTCTGGGGTCTTATTATTTTTAAAGAAATTTGTAACATTACACTAAATAAATTCTTATTTAGCCATATTATTTCAAATAGATAAGTCTCTTTAAACTCCTGTTTTGAATAGATGTTAGTTGGTGTCCTTTATTTGTTAGTACCACTTCGCTTTGTTTGTACCACTGCATTGAATATTTCTTCTGCCTCAACGTCAGTAGGTACTCGTTGTTGTCTTGTTCCGGTTCGAGGCATGGTTGTGAGAGTAATTAATCGAATGGCTTAGTATGACTACTTTGTGGTGTCTAAAAAAAGTTACGTCTACACTATTTACGTCTTTTGTCAAACTTTGTTCATTCATGTGAAATCAGGAATATTAAAACCAGTTGTTCATGTTGCTACGTCATAATCGGATTTAGTGAAAACGAAAGCTTGCAGGGGCGGCGCCTGATTAGATTACCGGTAGCCATACAAAAGTCCACACGAAGCTTTCTATTCTATACATTTCTATATATTTACCTTAAATACATCTAAAATTTTCCACGCACTATCCACAATAGTACCTAATATTAAAACCTAAATGCAATGTGAAATTGTACTAAAGTAAATTCTGCATGAAGGCTGAAGATTTAAAAAAATCGACTGGTTGCACTACGGGAGTGCCGGCGAAAATAAAACTTTAATGTTAAAGGTGTGCATTTTTATTATTTTGGAATTGTAAGAGAATAATTTTGTACGAATATCTTTAATCACAGTATAACAATATCATCATTTATGTTGTAAAATACAATACCTACTCATGTCAGTGTTTTTTTTATGATACTAGAAGGCAAACAAACAGACGGATTTTCTGATGATAAGAAATACACGCCGCCTAAAGACACCTAAGGCGTCAATGGTGAGATGCCAACCTGAGGTCGGGATGTTAGGTCTCAACCAAAAGTATGTTTACCGGCTACTTTACCCTCCAAACCGGAACACGTCACGACATGGCGGCAGGAATAGGTAAGGCGGTGATACCAATCCGGATGAGTCGCTGCGAAACTCTACCACCTAGTGAAAGGTTTATGTCCATACTAACTTTCATAACTTCGTACTGTGAGGACTTTTATTGCACTATTTTGGATAGCGATAAATCCCCATCTGACTAAAAAAATACAACAATAATTATTATATTCGCATTAAACTACCTCATCATCCGGCTTTTAATGATCCGATAATACGATACGATGATCTGATCCGGCATTTTATCGCATAGTGAAACCATAGTAAAGTGCTTTTGGACTTCCTATGCAACCAAACTATTTCTTTTAGATAATTATTATGTAATGTTTAAAAATATCAGTAATGTAGCAGGGTGGCATTCTACAATAAATGTAAAAGGGCATGTGCTCTTCAACAGAGAATGTATCCAATATTTTATTTCTTTTTGTTTTTCTTTTTTTTTAATTAGATTTTTCCTATTTTCTAATAAAAAAAATGTTGGTCGGGATTGGAAACGTGCCCGGTTGGCGATAGGCTTGCCACCTATCCCATTATGGGACTTAGTATCTTCGGCTAGTCGTGGGTGCCTTGGTTGTGCCTCTGCCTACCTCTTTGGGGATATGGGCGTGAAGATACTTTTTTTTTCTTTCGTGTTTGTATGAAGAGAAATAAATGTGGAGGAAGCTCGGCCAGTCTAAATTTGGAGGCACAGAGAATTGTGACAGCTGGCACTAGACCCGTTATCCATCCAACGGCTCGGAACCAATATCGGCCTCGGCATTATAGACTTAGCGTGAAGATGTGTATGCATACTGAATTACTAACGTTGCGATGGCATAAATGACTATGACTATGGCTGTCTGCATTAGCGATATTTTTCCTATCCGACTTTCTCGAGTAGTGTGAGAATGCCCTAATCAGGGAGGAAATGTTTTTAGGAAATACAATTATTACTTTTGATAGATCTTTGCATAATTTGCAATTTTTTTAATTTAATTTATCGTTTTTCCAAAAAAATACAAAAAACATATTTTTGCGACATTTGACCTTAAACTTTCCAGCAAGCGTGGGATTGATTGGGACAATGACGTTTTATTTTTCATGGTTTTAGCACTATAAATTTATGTAATATTTTTAGTGCTTAGTGAACTGGAATGTTAGCAAAATCGCGGATTATTGTCTTTTTTATCAGAATCGTCCGCTATTACGTGAAGCTTGCCTTGCGAAGTTCAACTAGTTTATGTATAATTGCCTATAATGAAACTGAACGACTGATTTTATTGTTATTCAATTGTACCGGTCTGTCTATGAGAAACTCGAGGACAAACGGTAATTGCTGTGTAATAACGTTCACATCTTCCATAATTATTTTATGACTAAGAAATGATTTACGGTCTGTTTTTATGTATTGGAAGGTAACCAACGAAAGCCAAAAGCTGTTATTGTAATCTATTATTAAGTTATCGCTATCTTCTTTCAACGATGGTAAAAGAAAGAGACAAAACAAATGTCGTGCTGTCAGATTAGTTTTACTTGACATTTCTACAGACTTTTAATCTTAGGAAAACTGGGATTAAAAACTCCAAAAGTTGACATGTCAGGGCTAATCTGAAAAAAAGAAAAAAGAAAGTATCTTCACGCCCATATCCTCGAAGCGGTAGGCAGAGGCACAACCAAGGCACCCAGGACTAGCCGAAGACACTAAGTCCTACCTACTAGGTGATAGGTGGCAAGCCTATCGCCAACCGGGCACATATCCAATCCCGAGCAACATTTTTTTTATTAGAAAATTGGAAAAACAAATTTTCTTTTCGTTGCCCGACCCGGTATTCGAACCCGGGACCTCAAGCAGTAAAGTCCAACAGATGAACCGCTAGACCACAGAGAATAAAGAGAAAGAGAGAAATGTTTTAATTTATTTTTCTTTTGGTTTCATTGGAAGAGGATAGCATACACCTAAAATATGTTTAGTTAGTATACAGCAGAATTAACCCCAGTAACCGTCGTATTAATAAAAATGGACTAAAGAGAACTTTACTCTTTAAGAGAACTTAATATTATAGTCTGTATCATAGTGTAATAGAGACTATAATACCAGGTTGAACCTATTTAAGTTTAGTCCATGTTTGTATAAAAGATGATAAAAATGGTAACTAAATGCAACAAACAAACGAATTGATAAGGGTTGAATACAAGTCACTTATCATTATGATTTTACACAAAAATAGAAAAACAAAAATAAAATTTGGGGGTTCACAACCAACACTTTTTTTTTTCGTCAAAAATATTAATGTTGGTAATCTGTGAGCCGAATTAAGACTTTAACACAGTTGTATAAAAAAATTGGGGGTTCCTCATACTTGGATCTGAAAGACATTTTTTTATTCAAACCCACTTATATACGCATACAAACATAATACTTGTCTTTATCTACGGCAAGGTCTTTAAAAATATTGAGGTGTCTTAAGACATTTTTTTTCTGAACTGAATAGTTTGCGCCATAGATACTTCCAAATTGGTAAAATGTGTAAAACTAAAACAAAATATGTTACATACCTACAATACCATGTAAACTTCCGCCTTAAACTTGTTTTAAATCTACCAGCATTATTTTAATAAGTAAGTAAAAATCGCAACCAAGGACTGCATATGTACTACAAGAATCTAAATTAAGTTACTTGCTCCAACGGTACCCTTTAAAGCGCGAGTCCGACTTGCACTTGGCCGATTTTTTGATTGACTTTTTGACGCCATTTTTTTATTTGAGTTGACGTTTGATTATTTGAGTTTTTGACGACATCGTGAGTGATGGTGGTCGAAAATTTTTGCATTATTATTTAATTTCTTGTTTATATTGAGTGAAATTGGTTAATTTAGGTGAGAATTAGATCAACTTGTTCAGTGAAAGTGCACAAATGAAATAATCATGAAGAAATTAGTATGTCGTCTATTTCCTCGCTGCCATCAAATCTTCTAGATGAGCTTGAGTAACGAAGCCACTACTTTACTCAAGACCCTGACCTGACGTGACTTTGTACATAGTGTCTTATGACTGACAGAATTAACTAATTAACTAACTTGTCATTGGCAAAGTAGTCGTGAAAAACGATCGAAAGCCATATTTATAAAGATAAAGATGAAAAGGTATTTGGAAAAATCACAAGACATCTGTAAAGTACTTATGAGTACGTATGTGATATATTTTTTCCAAGTTAAAAGTTATGTAGTTTAAAAATAACAGATATAACAACATTCAGTATAAAATGACGTGAAATGAAAATAATTTGAAATACGGAATACAGAGAAACATTTAAACGTATTGGTAATCTTACATAATATACATATCTTAACGCCTAGTCAATGAAATAGTTTGAATTGATTTTTTAGTTTTACTGTAGGTACTTAAGGCTCCATACTTAGTCAGCCAGAAGAGTCAATCACCGCGCTCCCCCGTTCCATGATTACTATGAAATACTGCGCTCTAAAGTAAACGTCTTAAGCGAAAAATCACTATTTTTGACAGTATAAAATTAATTTGAAAAAAAGTATAAAAACTTTTTTTTTCTCCATAAGAAGCTGTACTGAGCATCTTCTTCGACTATATAATCTAGTCTATAGACTAATAAGTAATTCTAATTTCTCTTAATCTTCTAAGCTACAGTCTCTAAGTATAAGTCCATCAACTTTTACTTAGTTTCTCTAAACTTAAGTTCTATTGGTATCTTGAACTTAAAACACTGTCACTTGATTTTGGCACTAGCACTTTGTGAATCTACACAACACTACACTAGCTCATATGGCTTTGTCCTTTTCAGCCTTCTCATTGTACCTGTGATATCGAGGAGCTGGATTGCCTCGATGTTCACATGATGGTGAAGTCTATGGTGATGAGCTTCTGCACTTTTTTTTACAACGTCACTGACAAACTCCACTTTGAGATCCCGATAGAGGTCATCATTTCTTATGTACCAGGGTGCATTTGCAATATTTCTAAGCACTTTGCTTTGAAACGTTTGTATACACTGTATATTGGTCTTTTTAGTACATCCCCATAACTGTATACCATAAGTCCATATCGGTCTTAGGACTTGTTTATATATCAATACTTTATTTTGGATTGTTAATTTCGAGTGTCTGCCAATAAGCCAACACATATTTCTATAACGTATGCCTAATTCTTTTTCTTCGTTTCTTTTTTACATGAGCTTTCCAACGTAGCTTTGGATCGAGTGTCATACCCAGGTATTTAGCTGTGTTGGAGTATGGCACTATTTTCTCATTGATGTAAATTGGTATGTCTTTAACTTTTTTGTTAGTGAAATTAATATGTGGCTTCATTCAGTTTGATCCGCCACTTTTTTGTCCATGACAGGACTTTGGATGTAGCAGCTTTAGTATAAAAACTGAAACATTTATCATTTAGGTATAGTACTTATCTATGTTTATGTTAAATGTGGTGCCGATATTTTCATACTAAGTAGACATTTGCGTTTTGCTTTCAAAAAGGGTTAATTTTTTGATTTTTTTTCCATCGAGCAAAGTGAAATGAATCGTGTTTTGGAAACACTAGTCTTATAAAGCATATTAATGTTAATTTTGTGTATTTTTGTCACCAAGATCCACGATTGCATTGTATGAAAAAAACATTATACTGCTGACGTAATTTAACATACATGGACCGTTAACTATTTAGTTTTATAGTAGGTACGTGCTCACTAAATTATCTCTTAATTTTTTACAACTCATAAATTTTGTAGTTTAGAAATTACAGACAACATTTAGAATGTAATGTCAAATTAGTTGTATTTAGAATGTAATGCCAAATTAGTTGTATTTAGAATGTAATATCAAATAAGTTGTATTCCGAAATGTAGAGAAAC
Organism: Calephelis nemesis; assembly: GCA_002245505.1. Classification (NCBI taxonomy): domain Eukaryota; kingdom Metazoa; phylum Arthropoda; class Insecta; order Lepidoptera; family Riodinidae; genus Calephelis; species Calephelis nemesis. The sequence goes on from NJDD01000367.1 coordinate 27,076, forward strand.
ATTTATAAATGCATGTCATCTTGAGGTGGTAGTCGGATGTAATAAGTCTTACCATACTAATATTATAAATGAAAGATTATCTATCTGTAACTATAAATGTGTGATTAAGGATCTAATGTAGTATCAGTGAGAGTAGTCCTAGTTGTGATAAATGTCAAATACTTACATATTTTAACATTAGAAAGCTGCGAATACTGGAATTAGGTATTAGACATAGATTATGTCTTGTATTGGATTCAAACCACTTTTGCTTTTCTATATCTATACTAATATTATAAAGAGGAAAGGTTTGATTTTTTGTTTGTTTGAAGAGAATAAGCTCCGAAACTACTGAACCGATTTCAAAAATTCTTTCACCTTTGGCAATGCTACATTATCCCTGAGTGATATAAGCTTTGGTTCATCAAAATCGGTGTAGTAGAAGCCAAGTTACGCAGGCGAAGCTGCGTGAAACTGCTACTCAATATTAAAGACGTTATATACAGTTTTAAACACGGCTTCCAACGAACCTTAGAGAAAACTTTGTTTCCATCTTCCTATTATTATTAAATTTGTATTAAATCTAAGGTCCAGAGAGACGCAAACCAATGTTTACAACCAGTGTTTACAACCGTCTAGAAACCCTATTATGATACGTTTTGTTATATAACTTACATAGTAAACTCTTCCTAAACTAAATTTCATTTAAATTACGAATTTCTATGTAGTTATCGCATATTATTATTTAATAGGTGTATTGGAAATTGTCTAATTATTTGAATACATATTTCGGAAGGATCATTTAAATTAATGCAGTCAAAAAACTAGACTGGTAGAGTTTCTCAGCGACTCGCCCGGATTGTACCACCGTCTTACCTATTCCTGCCACCATAACGTCCAACGCTTGCCGTTGACGTGTTCCGGTTCGGAGGGTAAGTAGCCGGTAAACTTACCTTTGCTCGAGGCCTAATATCCCGGCCTCAGGTTGGCAACACACCATTACTACCTTTGGTGTCTCTAGACGGCGTAAAATCCTTCCATTATCATAAAAAATATATATAATTTTGTAACCTAACCAAATTGGATATATATTAGGTACGTTACTAAGTTACTAATACGTATTGTCCAAGTACGTGTTCACCTTAACGTTATACTTGTCAGATTTAGCTTCGGCTCATTAATTTTTCAACATTATAATAAAGCTACAAATCCATTGTTATTTCGGCATTGTTCTGTATTTTCATTTAGGGCTAGTTCTCAGAAGTATAGTTGCTATTAATTAAAGTGAAACTTTTATTACATCGTCTCAATTTTTTGGTCTGTGTGTCGCATGTCGCGTGACGGTGACGTCAGAGCTACCGAGGCCAATAAGGCGGCATCTATAGTTTATATTTATAGATCAAGTTTTACTTTCACCGTGGTTTCATATTAAAACACAATCCTTTTTTATATGCTGAAATTTTCGTTTGCTTGGGCTATAGATCCGATTTTATTCGACTTTCTTATCACCATTGCATTGTTCACTGTCATAGGTTAATAAAAACTTTTGGGACTTCAAAGTAGTTTTGAGGCTGGTTATAGGTTATATTAAATAATAATGCATAAATGTAAATAATATCATTATATTAGTCTTCTAAATTTAATTGCAATAGAAATAGATGTTTTAATTTTAGCCTGACGAAATTCACAGAACTCGCACAAAGCTACATAGAAAGGAAATGTATTAATTATTAAATGTAATTTTACTTTCAACTTACAATGTCGTTTTGGGGAAATACCTATGAAGATTTTGGGAATGTGTTCTGAATAAATGAAATAAAAAAATATATAAGTATAACAAGTAAAACATGTGTGCTTTATTAAGGGTAACTCTAAAACTATTAGTAGTAGGTTGATAACATTTATGTGGGACTATTTCGGAGATATTTATTATCTTTCGAAAAAGGAATTATAGGAATTATGAAATAGTTGGAGTCGGTTTTAGCAGTTTTATTACGCTTACTTATGACAATTTGCTTTTTGCTTTTACGAGGCCATCATCGTTATTTTCAGGTTAAAGTAGGTAGTATACCAGTATTTTATACTTTTTACGAATCGTATCAGCAATAAACCGCAACCTATTTAAAGTAGCAATAAACTCGTTGATCGTTCAAGCAATACCAATATAGTTTAGTTTCTGGTAAAGATTATGGGAATTTGATCGTATAAAGTGGAAATAGGTAGTTTTTATAACTATAGGTACTTATGTATAGCTACAATACAAAATAGTTCCACAAAATAAATAACAATAAAATGAAAGCAATTTCTATTTTAACCGGAGGTTTTTAATTCGTGCATTTTTTTCATTTGCCTGTGGGCCAGTTGTGCGGTGTCGGACTTGACTTCACGAAGTCTCAGGTTCGATCCATAGGTTGACGCAACGGAAAGAAAAGCCACCTTAGGACAAAAAAGCGCTTTTATTTTTTTTACATTTTTTAAAAGAGTATTTATTAATATAAATTATTTAGTTGTTAGTTTTGATACTATTTTATAAACATATTGCCTTTTGTGTTTACAAATATTTAAAATATGTCAAACAGTTATGTATAACTTAAGTAAACAGTTGATGTTTTATGTGTTGGTCAAATAAACAATACGGAACAAACAGGAAGTTATTTATTGGTGTATATATAACTAACACAATGTTAGTTTTCGCTGTGCTGGTCCGGGTCCTCTGAATGGAATAGACCATCTTATTCTCTACCAGGCAGCTCTTAAGAGGTAAGCTGGTAAAAATGTATTTAATCGATAAGATTACTGGTGGCAGAGTGCTGCATCCTTGTCTATATTCCTGTCATATGTCTATGCCTGACTTTGTCATATGCCTGTCTGGAGGTTAGGGTAGTCTCTAGCCTTGAACAATGGAACTAATATTGGCGAGGCTACCGTTAACGTAGGCACGGTTGTCTCTAATCATCAGGAGAGCTGTGAGCTAGTTCCCTGACTTCTCACATAAAAAATATGTCAGCGGCTATACCCTCATATTACAGTTATTAAACTCTCCCATCGGAACCCGTATAACAGGATAAAACTTAGCCCTTGCTATTTCATCTCGTTACTATCTCTAATATTATGCCATAGCATTACGTGGTAAAAGAAAGACAAACGAAGAAATAATACTTTGCATTTATTATATTAGTAGGGATAGTAGTGGCACAGAATAAGTAACGTACAGAAGACCCACTGATGTACAAAACGCAAATAAATTGAATCTTAATATTATGTGTTTTACTACTAGAATGGGATTATGATCTTTGTGTTTTGCCAAGAAGGTAGAGCAAGACTTAAGATTACAAAACACTGATAAAGTTTTAACCGACTTCAAAACGCTAGATCTTTATCCTCTGGTAGGTGATTGTGATTTTTTTAAGGTGGATCATCAGAATGGTCCCATATTATGTACATTTGGAATAGAATTAAGCGATTGTTATCAATACGAAAAATAAAACATTAAAACAAATCTGTAAATAAACTATTTTTATAACAATAATTGCTACGTATTATATAGGTACAGGATAACCTAACCTAAAACAAAAATTATTAAAATTTTTGACGGTTTGTTGTTTAATTCATCTGTGGACTAGTGGTCCGGTGTTAGACTTGGCTATTTGAGGTCCCCGGCTCGATCACCGGTTCGGGCAACAAAAAATAGAAAAGTTTTTTTATTTTCTAAAAAAAAATAACTTTGACCGGGATTGGATATGTGCCGATTAGCGATAGGTTTGTCACATGTCACATTCTGGCTGTGCCTCTGCCAACTTCGCCGCTTGAAGATATTTTTTATGACATCTTAGAGTTTGTCTGTTCACTTTTCAAGCAAAAATATTGAACGGTTTTACCAATTTTCGTGTAGCTCATATCGCGGCTCAAAGTTTAAGATAACATGTATTACTGGAAATTAAGTCATTACCGTTAATAAACCACGAAATGTCACTTCGACCTGTGAACGAAGTGGCGGGAAACAGCTAGTTTTAAATGACATGTTATTGAATAGTAGTGATAAGTGAATATCTGTTATAGTACGGTCAAAGTCCAAAATGCAACTGAATTCGCAATTTAATATGTCGATTTTGCATCGCATAATTAGAACTAAAAAAAAACAAAGCTCTGCAAAAAATCTTACGCGTATATTTTTTTGTTAGACCACACGTATCTTTTTTGAAAATTATTTTATACCAGCTGCTCTAGTGAACTTCGTTCCATTTGTTTTCAGTCTATAAGAAAACAAAATGTTGTTTTTTACTTAGTTTCCTCGATTTTTACTTAATTCCCTCGCAGTAGGACGGAATAAAAAGTATCTCTAAAGCTTAGAACCAGTAGACGGACATACCGTCCACTGGTTCTAAGCTACCTCTCTTTCAGGCAAATTGGTTCAGCCGTTCTTGAGTTATTAGTAGTGTAACTAACTAGACTTTTATTTTATAAAAAAAAAGTATCTTCACGCCCATATCCCCGAAGAGGTAGGCAGAGGCACAACCAGGGCACCCACGACTAGCCGAAGACACTAAGTTCCATAATGTGATAGGTGGCAAGCCTATCGCCAACCGGACACATATCCAATCCCGAGCAACATTTTTTTTATTAGAAAATTGGAAAAACAAATTTTCTTTTTGTTGCCCGACCCGGTATTCGAACCCGGGACCTCAAGCAGTCAAGTCCAATTGATGAACCGCTAGACCACAGAGGCGACTTTCTTTTATATTTATAGATTAACGGTTTAGGTGGTCGGAGGTCCCGTAGGTACAGTTAAAGAAAATAGTAGATGTAGTTGCAAAAGACAATATCCTCGTTTTTCTCCAATATGGTTGTAATTTTTTTTAACCTTAAGTTTAGAAAAATAGGAAATTATTTATTGGAAATTGACAAAAATCGCTACTCAAACAAAAATGCTTAGTCGATTTCGATATAATTTTATAAACTTGTTACTACATTAATATGTAAAAATATGACGTTATGTTATTAGAAGATTGGGATAAATACGCGTAAGTATAATATCCATTTAAAAAACACAACCCTCAGGCGTCATTAGGTTAAAGATGTAAAGACGTACCTATGCCTAAGAAAAATAGGTAGGTGAATAATGCTGGATTGATTTTTATGAAATTCGTAACAAAATTATTTGATGACCCGACGCCAACACAGACGATTTTTTTATCTAATAGGCCTAGTCATTCCAGTGTGTGTGCAAAAACTTTAAAACACAGGAAAAGCCACTGGGTACCGCTAATTTTGCACAAACCCAAACAAGAAAAGCAGCTTACTAATACATTGTAAACAGGATGTATCGAGATCGCATCACTTTTACTAAACTTATTTTGATGATTCAAGGTTAAAATTTAAAGGTGAACTACCTTTCAAACAGTAAAACCAGTTCGAAATCTGTACTTTCATTTTCAAGCGTAAACACATACCAGGAACTTCCTAGCGAAATATTTCATCTTTTTATAAACCATATAAAAATATATTTAATAATATAAAATAATAATATTAAAGTTCTCTGTATGTTTTTTTGACATTAAGACAATGCGTAAGTATTTTTAACCGACACAAAAAAGGAGAAAGTTCGCAATTACACAGTTTTTTGTTATTTTTGTATGTTTGTTACACGATAACTCGGTCAATAGCAAACCGATTTTGATGGTTCCTATTTAGAAAGTTACATAGTTCCGAGGTGGTCTCATTTTTATTTTATCATGATCCGACTTTTGAGCAATAATTAATAATATGGATGCATTTTGTTTTAAAATGAACGTGACCCTTCCTAGCTACAAACTAACACAACGTAAACGTTTACTTCCTTTTATATCATTTAGTAAGTAGTAGTAGTACATTCAGTTTTAATAACAAAAGCAAGAACATACATATCTTCACGCCAAGTCTGTTACGGAGTTTGGTAGGGGTAGGATATAAGTCGAGGTAATATACCTATTTGATATTCCAATAATATTAGATATGCGTAAAATGTGTATATTTGTTATTTCTTCACACAAAAACGGCTGAACCGATTTTCATGAAATTAGGCACACATAATTGGGTTAGCACATAGGATAGATTTTAATTCGAAAAAATGATCCTGTGGGACATTGATAAAAATCACGTAGGGGCAACACTAGTGTTGCAATGTGGGTAAGTTACAAATCAGTTTAAAAATAATAAGGTTCCAGTTTTCTTAAACGATACAATGTTATCCATTTTTGAGACCCCACTCCTGTTACCAAAGTCACTTTTGTGGTAGGCAGAAAGAATCGAGTGCCAAATATCACTATCCTTGCAAGCCTGTCTAGCTTCCTCCACATTAATCTTTTCTTACAAACACGCAGGACTCGAAGATTCTTTAAGTAAGAAGATAGTTTAGTGGTATGTTTTTCTGTCCGCAAATAGTATTCATTGTAAAATGTATGTAAAGAAATTACTATAGTATTTCTTTAAGTTTGAATTTTACTCCCTTGGCTTTATTGATAAAGCTCATAGAAATAGGTAAACTTGGAGGTCAATGATAAAGCTACACAAATGAAACTTAAGTTTATCTATGGTCAACAAAGACATCTGTGTGTCAAGAGTTTTGTCTATAAAAGAAAATGTGGAAGTTAGATTATTTTAGCTATTTCGAAATATTTCTTTTATTAAAAAGTAACTGAAGGAAAGGATATGTTTAAGAATAAACTTTAATGTCGTTTCTTTGTTTACAGGTTAGTTTTGTTACTTGTAAATGAATCTATGTAAGTGGTTTATTTTGGCAGAAAAATGTGTTAAAATAAAATACTTTGTTTACAGAGCAACTCAAGTTTATTCACTCAGAATTCACATAAAATTACCTTATATGTATTATAACTTGAAGTATGCCCTCTTCTTCGTCAGCTCAGAATAGTTTTTCATACAAACTTTCATGCTTTAGAGAATCGATTTTTGGAAAAAATGTAACGTTTGTTTTAACTCGAATCGTAGGATATACGCACATCAAATTTGATAAAAACCGGTTGAGCGGTTTAGCCGTCAAAGACCAACAGACAGACAGCCAGCCAAACAGACAGACTTTCGCATTTCTTTTTTTCATTCGCATATTAAGTATGGATTAATGTATGTACTTCCTTTTTGTCGATCCACTTTCGTGCACAATGAATAACAGAATGTTGTTCAGTTCCTTCATAAATGCAATTTTACAGATTGTTTATCGCACTTCGCGTGCGGAAGCGTCCCAGTGTCGCGCCAACCGTAAAGTTCCGATAATAGAAGCGTCATCGCGATAATTACGTCCCGTTAACTGCACGCTATGCATCTGTCAGGGCTACCAACGTTAATGCAGTGGTTCTTAACCTTTTAGGCCTTTTTTATTACTAGGTGGTAGAGTTTCGCAGCAACTCACCCGGATTGGTACCACAACTTTACCTAATCCTGCCGCCATAACGTCATGACATGTTCCGGTTTGGAGGGTAAGGTAGCCGGTAAAGCTACTTTTGGTCGAGGCCTAACATCCCGGCCTCAGGTTCGCAACGCACCATTACCACCTTTGTTGTCTCTAGGCGGGGTGAATTTCTTCCCATCAGGAAATCCGTTTGCTTGTTTGCTTTCCAATATCATAAAAAAAACGAACGTAGGTATAATATAAATAATTATTTATTCATATTTTTTACATGTAAGCTTGACATATAAATTAGACTAATAAGGATATCGAGCCATTGATTACATATATATTATTAATTTCAACAATATTCTGTCTGACTACAAAGTTGGTCAAGTTGTACGTCAACATGTATTTCAGGGTTATACAGGCGTATACTTCCTTGTATTCTGTCCCATTTGTATCTTTCTGCAATATTGATTTACTGGATTAAAATGATGAGATTAGCAGTTTAGCTTTGTACTAAATAATTCAAAAAATGTATTCAATAACTTGTATATATAAAAATCAATTACTGTTCGTTTGTCTCGCTAAGACTCTAGAGCGGCTGAACCGATTTTAGCCAAATTTTGATTTTGAAATGGTATTTGTTTAACTCTAGGGAAGCATTAAAATATGAGGGAAACACTGAGAGGAAACTAGGACAAATCATGTTAATTTTTCCCATACAAACTGGACGGGTGGAACTAAGTTCGCCGGTATAGCTAGTAATAAATAAATAAAAATAAAGGTTGACAACCCTCGTCATAGTACTGTTGCACACGAGCCGCTACTTTAAGCTTTTAATTTTATAAGGTTTGATTCTGTGTTTTTGTCTTTACTTATTACTTGACATGCCATAAAGTTATCTGATAGTCTTCAATAAATATTTTCTAACAGCCACGTAATTTTTTTAAACCGACAATTACTTTGACATACATTTTTTTGTTATGAGAATATAAGATAAACCAATTTTGGCGGCTATCATGTAAAAAGCTGACCTGAAACTGAGGCCAATTTCCAAAAGCAAGTTATCTGCTTACTCAAAAATTTAGTATTTTCTCGATTACCGATGAATTTAGATCCTGAGTTGGTGGCAATGGGACCGCTTCGAAAGTTGGTACGTTTTTTCAAGTAAAAACAGGATTTTAAAAACCAGTTCAGAAGTGACAAATAAATCAATCGACATA
>NJDD01000367.1:36375-50391 GCA_002245505.1 Calephelis nemesis
AGTAAAAACAGAAGATATGTGTATTATAACTAAAACAAAGTTTTTTCTTTTACAATTTGTAATAGAAATAAAATAGAATAAATAGGTTATGTTGTTTTGATGTTGTTTTTTCACAGTTGACTTGACGATGATCGACAGACATTAAATTTATACAGCCACGTCTTTATTTGTTTATTAAAAACTGACGTCGGAAGTTGAAAACAAAGTCAGGTTGAATTTCATTTTCAATAAAACTTATTTACAGATGAGAAAACATATAATTGTACTTGAAATACTATTCGTTTTCAAGTAATTTCTGTTTCATTCTTACTCGGACCAATTCTCGACAAAGGAATGTAAAGCGTGTGTAAATACAGGGACATCACTATCTCTTCAATTTATTGCCGTCTTAGAACTGTCAAATTAGACAGAAATTTTAGAAGTATGGTGACAACGGAATACCATTTCTCTAAAACTAATTTAATATTAGAAAATTTTAGGTTAGTTTAGAATTAGCGGTGACACAACAAAATCGGCACCAATGTCTTCACGCTTCGAGTATCCCCAAATAAAGTAGACAGAAGAAGTACAACCAGTTTTTGGTAGTAACTAAACAATAGACAATTAGTAAAATATGTCAAGTAAAACAACGCAACAGTTACGTCTTTGGTGTAGAAAACATAAGATGTGTCTACAATTGGAAGAACGGTGCTAATACTTTATTCCATTAACATATCTGTAAATATTTTTTGTGGCATAACACAGTGACCATTTCTGGCCATATAATGATCGCATCGCTATCCTGTAACCAGCATTTTTGTCTCCATGTGCGAGATTACCCACTACACAGCTCTCCGTACCGAAACTTGACAGGATTTATTATGGATGCAGGAATTGGTGGTTAAAGCATTGGACCATCAGTGGTCTTATTAATAAGGATTCATTTGTGCTCGCCTCTCTATCTATACAGAAGACCTAGACCAACACATGGATGTATCTGTTTTCGAAGTATGAATAAGAATAAAAGGGTAATTAATGTTGAGAAAGTCAGACAGGTCTGCCAGAATCGTGAGATTTGGCACTCGATATTCTCTACACCGTAAGGCACTTGGCTTGAAGATATGTATGTATGTATGTATGTATGTATGTAATAAGAATGAAGATTCGAAAAGCAAAACAAGCATATTAATGGATTGAAGTCAGCAACTAAATTGATAACAATTAGATTGGACGAGTGAGCAAATTAAGGTCATATGCATGCTTGTATGGCATTGGGTACATGTATTGCGTTCCTAAGTAAACAAAGTTATTTAGGGACCTGTATTAGTCTTATGACACACCAGGCTGATTTTCGATTCATTTGGTCACCCTAAATCTAAACTAACAAAATATTTGCTAGATCATAGGTACGGAGGATTCGATAACATTATTTGTGACATGAAGATAGACTTCTAAATTATAAAAATTTTCAATGACTTTTTTTCGTTAAATACAACATAATTAAGATTTCAAAAGACATTGAAAAAATTAAGAGGTTATATAATGTTCGACCCTTACATTTTTTATTTACATTTCCGTTATTCCGTTATGTTATCAATTTTTAACAGAAACAGATCTATTTTACATTATATTTTTATTTAGATTTAAAAACAGATTTTTTCTAAAGAAGCTTATTTCCGAATTGGTCATTTTACTACTAAGTCTTGATCTGACAACCGAATTCCAGAGAGATAAAGAAAAATAATTAATGTTTGTTTATATAGACGACATAACGATGAATGACGCTCCAAATGTACGTGAGCATGTTTGATCATTCATTACATTGTTCGCAGAATCCACCTGATGTGTTCCTATGTTTTTTGTTCGCTGGATTTTCCTGAATAATAAGAAAATTCTAAATTGTTATTTATTGCATGATATGATCACAAAGCAATTAATTCAAGGTTTTAGTTTCTTTAGGTTTACACGTTCCTGGGCTAAATATTTAACTCTAAGTTAGCTACTAACTCAGGCTAAATCACTTCATATTTGACAGTTTAACTCAGTATTAAATTTAACCCAGGAACGTACAAGTGGGCCTTAGGTTTGCACGTTCCTGGCTTAAATTTAAAAATAATTATAAGGTAACTCAGAGTTTAATACTGAACCCAGAGACGTACGCATTGGCCCTCCTCCTCGTACGTGTAACGTGTAAGTTGGTCTCCAGAGTTGTTCGGATCTGGCCAGTCCACCTAGTTGGGCCACGTCCTCTTGGTCTCCTACCGTGACCATAAGTCGTTCAAGGTTGTTTCCTTCTTTCCTGGCGATTTGACCAAAGAACTCAAGTACTCTTCGAAGGCAAATAGATGAGAGTCGGGTCTTTACTTTGAGTTCCTGTAGAATAGACGCATTTGTGCGAAATGCCGTCCATGGGATCCGAAGCATTCGCTTCCAGCACCACATTTCAATTGGCAAAACGCATTTGGCCTTAAGACATATTAAATATAACTCCCAACCCAAGATTTTGACAAAATTTATGCACAACCAGCTCTGATTGATTATTTTCGCGATGTCTTGAGTCTCTTATATAGAATAGAACATCTGCCTTTCTGCCAGGCATCTTGAAGTAGCGAGCAATGGTTTATCCCAGTGAGGATCCCAATAGCCGGTAGACTTGCACAATTGACCTAACTCCTCAGCCACATGACTGTGACGCACCTACAACATCTATGGTGACTATAGGTCACACTTATCACTTACCATCAGAAGAACGGTGTGTGCTTTCGCTGCCTGAAAAATCATGATTTTTGGAAATAAAAACAAAACCTTAAAAATACTTTCGTTGTTAGCCGAGTGATAACGCAATTGCGCAACATACTTACAAAAAACATACCTACATACATATAGACTAATTAAAAACCTCCTTCTTTTTACAGTCGGTTAAAACAGTCGGATTGCTTCAACATTCTTCAATATTCTTATGTATGAAAATCAATTACTGTTACAATTACTGTTTGTCTCGTTAAAACTGGAAAATAGTTGAACTGATTGGCAAAATGTTGTTTTGATATTTTTGTGGAAGTCCATTGAAAGTTTAAAAGAAGAGAAAAAAGCAAAAACTGCAAGGAAAGTGGAAAAGCAACATTTTACGTTTTCCCATACAAACATACTGGGTGGAACGATGTTTGCCGGACTTTTAATAAAATTGTTACATATTTCATATGATTATTATAAATATACAGGTATATACGCATATCATGGTTAATATAGATTATAGATAATAGCTTCCTGTTGTTAACGTTCTATTGATGTTATCAGTGTCATCGGTTAGGGTCATACCACACAACCGCGTTGCGGCGCCGCCCTGCTAAAATCAGCAGTAGCAGTGACGCAGTGTAGTAGCAGTGGCTAATTGAAGCGGCGCGTCACTATTTGTTATTATTATTATTATTAATTATATTATACGCAACTGATATTACAAAAAAATACTTAAAATTTAAAAAAAGTACAAAAGGCTAGCTTATCTCAAACAAAATAAATTTCTTCCAGCCAACCCGTAAAATGAAAGTAAAAAATCGAAATAAGTAGACTATTTATCTATTAAAAATAGAGTAAAATCTGTTTAATAACACTTAGGGAATAAGTTTCTCACGATGGTCCACGGTAGAGAGACGCCGCAAAGCAAACCGACAATTTTAGCTGCGCGGCGCGGCGCTGAAACTCAGTTATGTGTTTTTGCCCTTAAATCCAGTTTAAAGACGGTTAATTTTGTATATTTTTAATGTTTTTTATAAGTAACCTTCGAGTAGGTGGCAAGTAATCGGTGGGTTGCTAGATTAAAATCTTAAGAAACACGTGCAAGGATAGGTACAGTAGTAGGTACTAACGCGCTTTCATGACAAGGGATACCATTTTTTTTTAATTTCGACAATGAAGGTCGACATACATATTACCACTGACCGACATATAGAATTTAGTTAACTTGGCACTTTTTACTCTCTGTCTGCCTTGCACTGAGATTCAGCGTGTAGATGTATGTATACGTTAGATTATGATCGTTCAAATGTTTTTCTGCATTTCAAATTTCAAGTAATTTGATTACTTTTTATAATATGCCTGTATTTTTTTAACGACAAAAGTTATAACTTGAAAATGATACGTGATAATCTGTAAAGCACATGCTGCCTAACAAAAAAAACTATTATTTCTAAGTTTACATTTCAACTTCTTCGTAAGTAACGTATCTTCACGCCAAGGGGTACTTCCATCATAGGCAGAGAGGACTGAGTGCCAAGTAAAGTTCGCAGGGTCAGCTAATAATCTAATGATTCGTCGATATAATTTGTTTTTGTTTATTTTTCTTGCATTACTAATTTTAACATTTTTTCCAGGTAAATCGTTATAATGATTAAATGGTCCATCTTGGTGCTGGTGGTGGCAAATTTCGTAACATGTAACAACAGCAATGGTATCGATCCTACACCAGAAATATATGAGTAAGTAACATTTTAAGTTGAAAGTTTTTTCACCAAAAGTACAGCCAGGAATAAATTAATTACCATGTTTTTGTGTAAACTATATCGCTCATCCGGTTCAACAATGGCACAATTACCAAAATTTGTGAAAATGACTTTTTTAGGTATAAGTAATTAAAATTACAAAAGTAATTAAAATTACATAATATACATACATACATAATGATAGATACATTACATAATGATATATTTTTAATGAAATCTCTTGAGGATAGAAAATACAAAATTAAATTAAATATTTATGTTTAAATCTTGCTCCTAAAAAAATAATTCAATGTAAGTTGTGCCGTTATTGAACCGGATGAGCGATATAACATCATCATCATCATCATCATCATCATCAGCCGGAAGACGTCCACTGCTGGACATAGGCCTCGCCTAAAGAGCGCCACAAGTCACGATCACCAGCCGCTTGCAACAGTATGTATAATATATTGACGTTTGCAAAAATCTGCCATTTTACACAGGGCAAAAATGTACATGCAAATATACAGATGTTTTCACTGAATATAAAATTCATTGTTGTGTCGCGTCTGTGGTCAAGCGGTCCGGCGCGCGTTGGAATTGACTACTTTTCTACTTTCAAATTTTTAATAAAAAATAACGTTGCCAGAGATTGGATGTGTGCCCGATAGGCGATAAGCTTGCCGCCTATCACATTACGACTTAGTGTCTTCGGCTAATAGCTAGGCCTCTGCCTAATACTACGGGAATACGGGCGTGAAGATATTTTTATTCAAACATATAAGAGTGCAATAGTACCTACGCTCTCCGGCAAAGTTCACTTTAAACATAAATTAAATTTCTTACTAAAACTAAAATAATGTAGTTGTATAAAACGTAGATATACTTAAACAAAACGAATACAGGCGTATTTTCTAAGATAGTTTGATATGAATGTTAAGTTAATTACGCCTAAAGTTATCAAAGATGTTAATGATGCGTTGTCAATGTAAGACATGATTCATGCCATGTTGCGTTAGTAAATTTAGCCTCTACTAACACTCTCACTGAAATACAATGGCAAGCACTGACACTCTCAAGCAACATACTTATTACATTATTACACTAACGCGTGATGCAGTTGTTATTTTCCTACGACCTATGAATTTGGATTACTTTCAAAATATATAAACTATCATAGAAAAAATGAGATACGTGCAAAAGAATATTCAAAAATACACAATGTTTTTAACCAGGTGTTTCAAAAAAATAAATGATAATAAAAATAAATAAAAGTATGTTAAGTAATAAAGTATACTAAAATAATAAGTAAAAGTATCTGGTTATATAGATACTTTCGACATTTTGACGTCTGATAGAAGGCGGTTTTTAACATACAGATTTTTAACGTACACCTAAACCTAATTTAAGTGTTAAGTTATTATTATTTTAAGTTCAGTTTTAATTAGTTACTTTTTGCAGAAGTCCCTTAAAAATTGAGTTTAAATAAAACTATTCAGGAGGTTCCGATTTGATATACATAAAGTTATATTTTGTGCCGACAGACCATCATGGACATACAAATGTGTGCCGGACCAAGGCTGCGAGAGATCTGCCCGACCTCAGCCAGCATTCCTAGTGAATACCACCATGACATTCGAAAGCATAGACGTATGCAGGACAGTCTGTGGAAGATTTGGTGGACTCTGGCCTAGGCCAGTCACTGTTGCTCTGAGCATGCAGACTGTGAAAATTCACCCTAACTTTTTAAGGTAAGATTTTTGTATTCTTTCCTATATTTGTACTACTTACGCTCTTGGTCTTTTTGATCTGGACCTATTCCACCATTTTTTAATTACCACAAAATAAATAAGTTCTAAACTTTCATCATCTTGTTAATAAGCGAAGACTAAAGTATAACTTGATATTATAGTCGTTATTAGGGTTAAAGCCCGGTGAAGTTGTAAAATCCTCGAGTTTGGCAACACATTAGTCATTCCTTAAAAAAAAGCGTTATAAGGTTCATGAATCATGTTATGTTTTCTTCTCTTGGTGATACATCGTGAGGCTCAAGCTTAGTCCTAAAACCATGGAGAACATTTAAAATCAAGTATAATTTTCAGGTTGGTTTTGTAACCATTAATTGAGAAATATAAATTGTACTAAACTCCCGTCATGATTTGGTCGACTGGAAAATGTATTTTTAATTGTTTTTTTATTTGTAAGAAGTCGTTGGTTATGGAACGTTTTACATTGGATCCGGCAGACTGCGCTACTATCGGACCATCAAATATTATGTAGTAGCTGTTAATGTCAAGCAATACGAAGTTTGCTGGGTCGGTTAGTACATAATATATGAGTCCCTATTTTGATTGGTCACCGGATCACGGCTGGACGGTTAAACCAATTTGCTAATTATTTTTTGGTGTGTTAGTTGTCAGGGGAAGATTTTAATGAAAAGGAAAGAAAAAGAAAATTCTTAAGAAAAACCAGGATACTTTCAGGAAAATGTGGAAAATAATGTTTTAATCTAAACTGATATTAGTTGCTAACATGAAGCGATACGAAGTTTGCTGGGTCGGTACACTATACAAATATAATTGTATGTATTTAACCCATATGATTTTAAAATACTCTAAATACTTGTTACAAGTATTTGTTCCGCTTTAAAAACAATCAGTACATCAAAACGAACTGTCCGTTATCGATAATGACCATTGTCATTTTATCGTTATCTTATCGCTATAGCCTATTTAACACCATTGTATTTCAAACGTTTCGACTGTAACCATTCGTTTCAATTTTATATAACACGAAACAATAAAAGAAACTAAGTTGATTTATCATAATACCTATGGAGTTTTTCAATTCGATTTTTGACGTATACATTTTTTGTAACATATACCGATCTTACCTTTTTTTAAATTTATTCATTTTGATATTTTTTAATGAATATAGTATATACCATTAAATTTCATGGCAATTGGTTCAGCTTTTTGTGTTATACCTATATATTTTTATATGTGAACCGTGGCATATAGATGCCATAGATTTTGTAGATACGTCGCTGACCTGGGATGTAAGGCCGATTGAGCAAGTCTACCGGCTACCCTTCCCTTCAGGTCGGAACATGACTTTTTTTTTTGAATGGCTAGTTAACTTTACCGGGACCATAACCAAGTCCTGGCGGTTGGAATAGATAAGGCGGTGGATCCCTACCCTGGCAAGTTGCTGTACAGCACTCTACCACCAGTTGCCTGGTTAGTAATTACCTATGTTTTAAGCTTTGCTCGTTATTTCCCTACTTACAACCAACGTACTTTTGTAGTTTTTACGTGCTACTTGGCAGAGAGGCCGAGCATTATATTGTTTGAACGACATCACATTAAAATTTAAATCAATTTTGTGCTGGCCGACCATGTTTTAATAACTAGGTTATGCTGGGTTCGGCTAGTCCTATTATTAATATAATAAATGCGAAAGTTTGTTTGTTTGTTATTCCTTCTCGCAGAAACTGCTGAGCCGGTTTTCAAGAATTTTGGTACACACATAGTGGGTAACTTAGATTAAGATTGCCTGCGTGATTAATGGTCATATAGGAACTTATATCGGGATAAAAACTATCCTATGTGTTACCAGAGGGTAACGTAGAGACACGTAGAGATGTGTCTGCCAATTTTCATGAAAATTGGAGCAACAAGCAAACATACAAACTTTCGTTTTTATAGCATTTAAAGAATTAGGATTAGGATATTAAGATATATTTCATTTGGTATGATTTCTAGTATTTTAAATTTATTATAAAATATATTTCGTTATATTATCAGCTTGCTGTTGGGCGATGTAAATTCGGATCTTGTACTGTTAGGTTATACGTATTTGTGTACATTTTAGTTAAGTAGGAATATAAAGATCTAATTATGATAGAACTTATTAGTCATTCTTATTTCTACTTCTTATTTATCACAGTCTTATTAGTCATTGTGTTTATCATAATATATATATCATATCTGCCCCTTTATCATAATAGTTATAGTCAATTATTTGTATTGAATAAAAATTGTAATATAATAGTTTACGTCACGTTTTAAGTGGATATAATTAAAAAGTAGTTATGATAAGTATATTTATTGAATTTAATTAAAAAATAATAGATTTTTAGATTACGTATAAAACATTTTTGACATATCATATTATTCACATTTCAAAAATTTAAATTATTGCCCTATTCAACTCAGTTATAACCGATATAAAATCGAAGAAGGGTGCATATTTTAAAAACGAAAATAAATAGGTATATACTTATGTGAAGCTTCAAAAATATACCTATAGTTAGCTTTTTTTGACAAACACAATATATCTATACTGGTTTCAGACTTCTTTTAGACTTAACTTCATGAGGTCTCAAGTTCAGTTTCGCTTCTAAAGAAAAAGTTTATTGCGCGTCCTAGCCCTGAAGAGGTTATCGCTCTCTCTCTATTGATAGTATAGTTTCCCGCTAATTTCGCTACATAGTATTCTTGCCAATGGTTGTATATTATATATAGATACAGGTGTCTCCTACCCGTCTGTTTATTTATAACTGACTCCGCTTGCGTCATGCTTGTACGTAAACATATTGTCGTTTGAATTTATGGGCCAAGAATACTTCGATTAAGTAATATCATGAACGAAAAAGCGACTAGCAGAAGACACTAAGTCCCACAATGTGATAGGTGAAAAGCCTATCGCCAACCGGGCACATTTCCAATCCCGAGCAACATTACAACAACAACAAAAAGCAAGATAAACGTTATTTACATCAATCAACTAAAAACGCATAAAGTCATTCAGCTTATGTATAGTCCATCTAAAGTAACTCTAAACTACTATCACGTCAGTTTTCAAACAAAAAACTACATCAAAATCGCTCCATCCGTTCAAAAGTTATGATGCCGCAGACAAACACACATACACAGACATGTCAAACTTATATCCCCCTCTGAACCTCCCCACCAAAGAACCATCAAAATCTATTCTCTAAGGGCCCAGTAATCGCGTAACATACATACAAAAAAGCATAGACTGATAACATTCTTTTTGGAGTTGATTAAAGGGGCGTTTTTTGAAGTTATACTTCTTTTTGGCGCGATTGGGAAAAATTATGAGAGTGAACTTTTACGATGCGCACGCACACCGACAGATAAATGTGACAGTCAAAAGCAACACCCTGAAATTAGTTGCGAACCTTTTTATTTGTAATTATTGAAGTTATACTTCTTTTGGCGCGTTAGGAAAAAATGATGAGGGTAAATTTTTACGATGCGCGCGCACACCGTCACGAAAAACCGACATGATGAAGTTAGCTATACTTAGATAACATTTTAGTTTTTATTAAATATTAAATAAACTTTATTTAACTAAATAATGCATTATAATAAAACTTTTAATGTATTAAATACCTTTTTTCTATGGTTAGTGTCATTTTGTCTACAAATGTAAGATAAGGCAAAAGATAACATTTTTTAAAAGATTTTTATCTTATTACGCCGAAGAAGTATAACTTCTAACGCGTGTACATAAGAACACACACATTTTTATTTTATGATTTTTAATTATTGTTGCATGCTATTTATGTATATTTATGTATGTATGCGTTGTGTTATTATTTGGTATTTTTGGATTGTTACGCCAAAGAAGCATAACTTCTTATGTGCGTACATAAGTACACACACATTTTTTTTTAATATTTTTAACGAAGAAGCTTTTGATGTCTATTGTACTGGATTAAAAGGTGCGAACAGAAAATCATCTGTTACACAAAGTTTCCAGCAACATTAACTGGGATTTAAAATCATTTCTTTGAACTATCGGAAGAATAAGTAGTTTCACGATGTAAAGGCAATAAACAGTAAATTTCG
Organism: Calephelis nemesis; assembly: GCA_002245505.1. Lineage (NCBI taxonomy): Eukaryota > Metazoa > Arthropoda > Insecta > Lepidoptera > Riodinidae > Calephelis > Calephelis nemesis. The sequence continues at coordinate 46,712 of NJDD01000367.1, forward strand.
TAGAAATCAAAGCGATTACGTGTTTCTTTGTTTTTTCCAGTGATGGATCTCTATTTAGTCTTTAAATATATTTTTTGTTTTGTAGTTAGTTAGTGGCATAAAAAAAAAAGTTTTTTTCCTAATAATTGGCGCAGTCGCACGGAATAGAAAAGTATTCTATAACCGACTCCTGATTCTAAACTACCTCGGGGTGTGACTGGATCGGTACCAAACCCAAATATGTGATTTAAAAAATGTTGTCTGTCTGTCTGTATGTTCAGGCATCACTTGAAAACTAACGGTTCGATTTCGATGAAACTTGGTATAATTATACCTTATTATCCTGGGCATAAAATGGAACACATTTTATCCTGGAAAAATACATAGAAAAAAATCTTAATTTTTCAGTTTTATTACACGAAGACTGACATCCGCGCGGACGGAGTCGCGGGCGGAAGCTAGTACACCATATGAAAGATAATTTGCCCCTGTAGTCCAATGTTCCAGTGTTTGACTTGATTTCATAAGCCCCTGTGTTCGATCCTCGAGACGATCAACAATAAATATATGTTTTTTTATTAATAATTTTTAATAAAACAACGTTGTCACAATTAAATATGTGTGCCCGGCTGGCGACAAGTTTGCCACCTATGACTTGGTGGGATTTGGTGTCTTAGGCTAGTCGTGTCGGGGTCAAAAAAATCGGCCTACACGTTATTAAATTATCGTATTTACCTTCTCTAACCCACGGGGATCCCTTTAGTAAGCAGGATAAAAAATATACTGCAACCTTCCTCGGAATATAGAATTTCTACCTACCAGCAAAACTTGAATCACTTTCACTTGGTGTAGACAAACAGACGACTAAAACACTAAAAATGTGTTCTGCTGCCCTCCTTTTTTACTGCTCTTACTTTTTTAAACATCTTTCAGGTACAGAATTCTCTCTTCTACAGTTTTATCATAAGTATTAAATAGAGATAAGTAGTCATTTCATCATGAACTTTTAGATTTAAGTTGACATTACATTCTTCAATACACTGTTAGAGTAGGAGGAATCGGCGCATGAGTACCGAAAACTATTCGACCTCAATTTTTTTATGCGATCCTTTTCAAATTGCCCTCTTAATGATATAAATGTATGTTGCCATGGTGCAACCCGGTGCCATATTGTTTAAACCGAAATTGTTTAAACAATTGCAAGGAATTGTTATTTTTCAACCGGACAATTTTTTTTTATATTCTTCATTGAAATACCAATAAAAAAAAATCTATGACTTTTAACGATAAAGTTAATATTTTTAAAGATATGAATTTTTAAAGGTTCGAAAAATCTCAAATTTGGGTACTTTCGACCCATGAAAAATATATTAAAAAAAATAATGTCTAAGAATTTTTTTTTAATTCTCTATACAATTGTTAATAATATTGTTAAAAGAGATTTAAAAAAAATCATTGTTTATATCTTTTTTTTTAATTGTTAATTTCGCGCGATCACAAGTATGCGTCGCTTACCTTTAAGTATCGATGTCTCTCTGACTCATGCGTTGCGTATCATTTATCTTAAAAACTATCAACTTTATCAAGATTGTTAAATAGAGTAATGTTGTTAATAACTAAATTGTCTATAATTTGTTTTTAATATTTTTTTTTTTCTGAAATTAATTTTTCAAAAGTTATTCAACCATTTTATACTTTTTTTTTATTCAAGTATAAATCGAAAGAATGGCCTGGTTGTGCCTCTGCCTACCTCTTCGGGGATATGGGCCTGAAGATACTTTTTTTTTATATTTGCCTTTTATTTTTCCAACAGTGACGAAATCTAGAAATTGCTTACAGTTGTTTGTAGAAAGTAACTAAATGAATACAAAATTGTAAACAATTGAAATGCGTAATAATCCATAACAATGCTGAGAACATGCCTACACCCACACAGTACAAAGTACAAAGATTATTAGAAGTTGACAAAATATCGAATGTCCACTAGAACAAAATAGAAATGGGGACGAAGATTTTGAATCTCATTTAGGGTTGTCACTTCTTGAATGTTTAAATGAGATAAAATAAAAACTTCCATATTAATTACCATAACACAGATATTTTTTTATGATATTGGAAGACAAACAAGCCGAAGATTTTCCTGATGGTAAGAAATTTACGCAGCTTGGAGACACCAAAGGTGGTAATGGTGTGTTGCCAACCAAGGGCCGCGATATTAGACTCCAAACAAAAGTAAGTTTACCGGCAACATTATCCTCCGAACAGGAACATGTTAACAGGAAGAGCTGACATTACGGCGGTAGGAATAGGTAAGGCAGTTGTACCAATCTGGGCAAGTCGCTGCAAAACTACCACCTTGTCAGATGTCATGGTGTTAGTAACGATAAGACTACGCACGCTTTTTACGAGCTGCCTGGCAGGAAAGCAGATGGTCTATTCTGCAAAGGCGCCCGGACCAACACGGGGAAAACGTCTGTATATTTTTTAACCAACTTCGATAAAAGGAAAAGGATGTTAGACTGCTATTTACTTATAGATACTTATAATGCTCTTAAGATGTGACTCCATAGCCAGCAAATCAGGATCTGGAGGTGCAATCCCAGGAAAACCGAAAAAAGCACTATTTTTGTGTACATAGATGACATACATATTGAAATTGAAAAAGGTGTTTTGCAGTTTCATTGCGCTTAAATTATTGAAAGGTGGTCCCTTAAATTTAACCAATGTTTGACAGGTGGTTTTTGATTTATACTTTGTAATTTATATTATATTATTTACCTAAAAAGCTGATGATGATTATCAAGTTAATTTAAAGACACATTTTTTTTGCTCCTTTCCGGGATACTCCCAAAATTTAAGTAGAAGCAACCCTAATCTCATCCCGGTTACGTAGAACTGACGTACCTACTATTCGGCTTCCCAAAAACTATAGCGTAGGAACATAAATTTCTTACGTACAAGATTAAACGTCATTAGATATGCGGAGAGCACAGAAATAGACCACAACTTTTAGAAATATAGGACGAACGTAAATTGCTATGAGTGTTTTAATATATATTAATATTGTAGTATTTTTAAACGGCTCACCTGATTTTAAGGGGCCGCGTTCCGATCCGGTGATAGATTTTAGAATTATATAGATTCGTCATAAGAACCCTTTGCATGAACTACGTGTGTGTGCCTTTGTGGTCTAGCGGCCTGGCCATAGCATCGGACTTGACTTCTCGAGGTCCCGGGCTCGAACCCCGGGTCGGGTAACAAACAAAATTAGAAAATGTGTATAATAATTAATGATGCCCGGGATTGGATATGTGACCGGCTGGTGATAGGCTTGCAACCTATCACATTGAGGGACTTAGTGTCCTCGCCTAGCTGTGGGTGCCCTGGTTGTGACTTACTTACTTATTTTTTTATCATTACCCTGGCCTATAGATACCATTGGTTTTGGTGGTTGAATGATAAGTCTCTGTTTTGTGGCCGGGGTTTGGAGGCCAAATGTAAACGCTGTCTTTATGGCAGTGGGAATAGGTAAGGTGATGTATTCCTACCTAAGTTCCTGCATAACACTCACCCAGCAGCGGTATTTTTGGTAATGACTCACTCATACCTTATACCGTATCAAGCAGGGAGGCAAATTATAAGTCGTCTCAAACCAAAACCGGCAGTATTGGTAGAAACGATATTATAATAATAAAATACAT
>NJDD01000367.1:50849-106202 GCA_002245505.1 Calephelis nemesis
AAGAATTTATAAATTTTAGTAATTTAAGTACATTTCACTATTTCTGTCTGACATCATTTTTTTATATCTATTATTCTAAGGGTCACTTGAACGATCCTGGGTTAAGTTTAATAACTGGTTAAACTGTCAAATATATATTGAATTAGTCCAATGTTAGAAGTTAACTTTGAGTTAAATATTTAACACTGAGTTAGCGTCTAACTAGGGTTAAATCACCTTATATTTGACAGTTTAATGTGCAAGCGGTTCTTAGTAATTTAAAATTCAATTATACTTTTTGAATATTTTTTTTTTGCCAGTAGAGTTTGCATCGTAATGCAACTACAGTACCTACCTAAAATTATACAGAATCTAGAACCTATTATAAAAAATGAACAGAATACAATTTTTACTTACAGCTAAAATCTCAATGGGAACAACATGTTAGGTTTTACATTATCATGTCTAGAAAAAGGATTCTTGACTTAACATCAACGTTGCAGTAGGTTCGTAGTAACACAAGCTTGTACAATTACGACGGTGTTTATAATATTTGAAAATTAATTTCCTAACTTAAAATCTAAGCATTATTCGATCGAAATCGGTCAATAAAACCAGAGTCCTTTACACATAGTCCGGTGAAGTTGTAAAAACCGCAAGGCTAGCAATATATTCGCCATTAAGGCCCCATACTTAGTCAGCCAGAAGAGCCAATCGCCGCACTTCCCCGTTCCATGATTACTATGAAATATTGCGCTCTAAAGTAAATGTCTTAAACGACAAATCACTATTTTTGACACTATAAAAGTAATTTGAAAAAAGGATAAAAACTGAAACACTTATCTTTTAGGTATAGTACTTATCTATATTTATGTTAAATCTGATGTCGATATTTTCATAATTGAAGTACCTAGGCAGTTGGGTTTTGCTTTCAAGGGTTAAATTTTTGATTTTTTTCTATCGAGCAAAGTGAAATGAATCGTGTTTTAGAAACACTAGTCTAGCTCTAGTTTCATAAAGCATATTAATGTTAATGTTGTGTATTTTTGTCACCAAGATCCATGATTGCTTTGAATGAAAAAAACATTATACTGCTGTCGTATTTTCGCATAAATGGATCCTTAAAAAAGTACCTTTAATTTAACTAAACAGCAATTGCTCTAAGCCGGACGGACTAGTATGTAATTATAGTGAATTTAGGTATGTAGGTAATTCACGATAAGAAGATAATGACGTCACAAAGTTAGTAATTTTCGTGACATATACATTCGTTACTGTGTTCATATGTCACGGTTTTTTTGGTTGTAATTAATACACTTTATTGTGCACCAAATATAAGTAAATTACCAATACATTAAAATAACTTAAACTAAGAAGATACACAAAGGCGGCCTTATCGCCAAGGTAGCGATCTCTTCCAGGCCACCCTAAAGTATGGAACAAGATTTAGCGAGATACTGTTTAATGGTGCTCTTAAAAATATAAAAATGCATCTAATACTAGATGTCAAAAATCATTCTAAAAGCAGAAGCTTGTTTTAATTAATATTTAAGACAAACAAGAAAAGTCAAGTGCAAACTACATTACAATGAATGCAGAAAGTGACGCTTTAACATACTTTTGAAAATGTGAATATTTGGAGCTCTCCTGATGTCTACGGAGAGAGAATTCCAATGCCTCACTGCTTCCCAAGTGAAAAAACGGCTATAGTAACAAGCGGTTCGAGAGGGACTTGAGGAGTACAATTGTTAGCTATAGCTATATTGACTGATTTACAAGTACATAAGTAAATCTAGATATTTACTATTTCTGTTTTTAAATTTAATTTGTACATTTTTATTGTTTAACTGTAATTGTGAAAAAATATTTATTGTGATTTATGGGTATTTTTTGCCTGCAATAAAACTTATTATTATTATTGTTATAGCACTAGCTTCCGCCCGCGACTCCGTCCGCGCGGATGTCGGTCTTCGCGTGATAAAACTAAAAAAAATAAGATTTATTTTTTTTCTACGTATTTTTCCAGGATAAAAAGTATCCCATTTTATGCCCATGGTATAATTATACCAAGTTTCATCAAAATCAAACGGTTAGTTTTCACGTGATGCCTGAACATACAGACAGACAGACAAATTTATTTTAAATCACATATTTCGGGTTCGGTATCGATCCAGTGACAGTGCTATTTATTTTTTCAATATTTTCAAGGTACAGAATTGACCCTTCAACAGATTTTTTATATGTGTAGATATAGATTTGAGTGAACGCGCGGTAAATTGAATGTCAATAGTCATCTTTAACGTAGCAATAGTTGACAAGTGGGCGAGAGTTTGAGGTCACTAACACACGGATATACGACAATATTTGCCTAGTATTCTTGTAAATTGACATCACCAGGGTTAATGGCCGTTTTATAAGGGGATAACGGTAGTGCGACCTACGATCTTTTGATCGTTTATTAAGGCGGATCGTGATTGCCATGTCGGGAGGACTCCGCCTACTGTTTGCAGTTTTATTAATCGAATAAAAATATATTGTTCCTTGCAAATGTCGAATGTTGAGTCTTTTACGTTTCTATCTCATAATGTACTATATTGTAATGTTCCACACTAAACGTTTTGCAGGCTTTTCGTAGAGAGGTGACGAGAGCCTAACCTAGTGGTAGATGGTACAAACTCATCTTACTGCAGCTACTTAAAAAGTTACCGTAGCTTTGTAGTTCTAATAGTCACGTATTATATATATTTCAACAAAGGTAGCCTTGTAGGTATTAGATTTCATCTTCCGATTTCTATTGAATTTGGATTAATTCTACGGTCTAGACTCTAGACTGAAGCAAACCAATGTTTATAGCCGACTGGAAAGTCCTTCAAAGTCTGTAGAAATGTCATGTACCTACTGATCTGACTGAACTAAACGTAATACTTGTTCTCTTTCTCTCACTATAGTTGAAAGCAAATAGCGATAACTTAAAATTAGTTAGGTGGATGCGCAACAAAATTACCAATTCTTTCAGAATAAAATGGCTATGACATACGCATGGACAGACTGACGGACATGTTAAATCTATTAAGCACAACTTATAATGTCACTTGTAATTTCCACGCTATATTATAATAATAAATTGTGTCTTTTTGTGTCAAGCACCGACAATAAGAACTGCAGCAATTTGTGAAACGGGAAAAAAATGCAGAATAAATAGCTGTCTTCTATGTTTGCCAGGTTTGACTTCAACAATGCACCAGCTGAGGCAAGAGAGCTCTTAGTGCAAATGACCCAAGTCGCGACGGGCAACCTACTCGACGAATGTGGGGGCAACGTCACCGAAGTTATCGATACCCCTGTCATAGTGTATATTACTGTCAAAACCACTAATCTTGATCTCACTTGGGAAACAGATGAACAGTATATGTTGGATGTACAAAGTAAAGGTAATTTATTATTATATTATATATAATTTATTTATTTTTATAGATAATTATTTTTAGCATGAATTTATGTAGAATGTGACCTGGTTTAAGATCCGAAGTAAGGTCGACCTACACCGAGCTGATATAATAGGATGAAACCGGTTTTATTGCAAATTTAGTATATCAGAAAATATTTTAAAAATGGGTTGCTTAAAAATTCCTGGGCCGAATATTTTTAATTATTAAAAATAATGTTTTTGATATTTCCAATATTTTTTTCAGGCAACCCTATACATCAACTTGAAACTGCACCTATGTCTCATGAAAGTAACTAGCATTGACAATTATCTGTTTATACCTGGCAATCCAGATAAATAACAGGCAACCAAACTTCTACAACTTCGACTCATTCCTACTTTAAGTCGGGATAATATCTTACTGCACCAATTATTAAATAAAAAATATTCTAAAAAATAAAAAAAATGTCCCTGATTTCAGGCAACCCATTTTAATATATTTTATGATAGACTAAATTTTCTATAAAACCGGTTTCATCTTATCAGCTCGGTGTAGGTCGACCTAACTTCGGATCTTCGACTAACCGCACTAGTACTAGTGGCACGCTATGTGAGTGTGACTTCTACTACTATCGTCTACTATCGAGAAAAGTAAAACCGAATGCGTGTTGAATTCACAAGTATTTTGTACTTGAAGCTAGTGTTATATAAAAGATTTATTAAAATGAATATATAACTGTCTGCTAAGGCAATATAAATGTCAGACTAGCCATCTTAGCACAACGACTGTACGTATTTTTTACAAAAGAAAGGCTAAAAGTATGATTTCCTGATGGTAACAAATTTAAGTCTGCTGTTGCTATAAGACAAATCTTGAATGTTATAGGGATCGTGCGTGAAATATAGAGGCAGCACTTCTGTCGGAGTGAGCGCTCTCTGTTGCTTCATTGGTGAACATAGTGGGATCAAAACAAATATTTAATAACATTAAAAAAAAGGAATTAACAATGGAAAAAATTATAAAATATGGATTTCAACCTGTAGTCAATAATATAATACATGGCCAGAACGATGAAAAAGGCAAAAAATTATTCAAATCAAAGAATGTGTACGGTGTTGTTAAAAAAAACGGATAAAATTAGAACTGTCATAACCGGTTTTATTATTATCTTACTTTTATAAAAATCGTAATAAATTATTTTTTGTACTAATTAATTACGAAAAGTTTTATAAATGTTATCTTCGTTAAAAATATTTAATATTACAAGCAAATACTATAATATAAAAATATTTATCATTTATGAGTCTGTACTTACCTTATGTCAAAGTTATCATAACACAGAGAAATAATAAACATTGAATTTGAAATTATTTAAGAAAATAAAACCTTTTTTTTGTAAAAAAATAATTTGTTTTTATTTTATACAATTAGAAATTTAATTCAGTTTTTACAATTATTTGAAAAAGGCTTATTTCTTTTTATATTTTCACGTCCAGGAAAAATCGAAGGAACATGAGATGGATGTAGAGGATGCTCCGATTTTTCATTATTTACAAAATGGGTACTAGAAATTCTCGTATATTTATTTGGTACCCAGTCTTTTGGATTTTCTCTGAAATAAAAGAAAATAATTATTAAAAGGTTAAGTCATGACTAAAAGATAAATGGCACGAATATTTGAAATTTCATCAATTAAAAATGATCAACTTTTACATACGTCGTATTTAAAGGTTATAATTTCACTGAATGGTGCAGTTCGTTTTTATAAATTTTAATTAATATTGTACTTACACGTAATTTTTCACTGCATTCACCCACTGTTTACGTTTTAATATTTTCCATGAGGCTCCTAACACGCTCTCAGGAAATTTATAAAATTGCACTTCCACACCGAATCGACGTTCTCGGCGTGATGTGTTATTACATATTATTATTAATACAACAATTTTTTCTCGAAGCTGGCATTGTTTAAAAAAATTAATTATATTTTATTTATAATTATTAAAAAGTAAATCACATATGTTTACTTTAAATATATGATTCCAACTGTTTTGGATACTTGCCACTAGTTGGCGTAAAAGTCCAGAAGCACGATCCCTATACCTACTGTACCTTCCATATCAGTAAACAACAATTGCAAAAAATATTCAGCATGACAGGAAAAAGAAAGCTTATTTATTCCAGACGAGTGGATGCTAATCAGTTTAGTTCTGGTTTAGATTGTCTGTCCCCGTATCCCCAAAAAATAACCTGGGGATGCAAAATATACTGGATATTTTCCAAATTGTAAAAAAATTGTTAGGTACATCTCGACTCTATATGCGTAGTATATGCTAAAATTTCACTTTTTCTGTATGTATATAAAATCAATAGGTAAATAAATAAGTATCTGTATTTATTATTGATGGTATTTAAAATTTTTGCAGTAATTATGTAAACATAATTATATAACATCACCTCCCTGGTCTAGCGGTCCAAGTGTTGGACTTAACTTCATAAAGTCGGACAACAAAAATATTGTAGTTTTTTCCAATTTTCTTATTAAAACATTTTGCTCGGGTTTGAACGCTTGTCCGGTTAGTGTCTTCGGCTATGCGTGGGTAACCTGGTTGTGCCTTTGCCTTTGGGTATACTTATTTACTTACCTATAAACATAAGTAGCATTCGTTGTATATTACCGTATGTACTGACGTTTATGATTTTATTTTTATGATATTGAAAGGCAAACAAGCAGACGGATTTCCTGGTGGTAAGAAATTCACGCCGCCTAGAGAAACCAAAGGTGGTAATGGTGCGTTGCCAACCTAAGGCCGGGATGTTAGGCCTAGGCTCCAAACCGGAACACGTCATGACGTTATGGCGGCAGGAATAAGTTAGGCGGTGGTACCAATCTGGGCGAGTCACTACTAAACTCTACCACCTAGTAGGATGTCAAGGTGTTAGCGACGGTGAGCTTATGCTCGCCTTTTACGAGCTGTCTGGCAGGAAGGCAGATGGTCTATTCTGCGAAGAAGTCCCGACCAACACGTCCTTAAAATATGCTGATTAAAGAAACCGATGTCCCTTTTTTGAGACGAAACTGAAACTGTCACGTTGTTGTGATCAATGGCCCATATAGCACCTATCGCCAACCGGGCATGTGTTCAATCCCGAGCAACATTTTTTTATAAGAAAATTGATAAAAAGACACATTTTTTCTGTTGCCCGACCTTATGAAGTTAAGTCCAACACTTGGACCGCTAAACCAGGGAGGCGATGTTATATACTTATGTTTATATAATTATTGCAAAAATTTTAAATGCCATCAATAATAAATACATGTACCTATTTATTATGTTTAATCTTACTATTATGTATCTAGAACCATACCCGGCAAAAATGGATTAAGTTTTTTCGAAAGATATCGTATAGGGCTATAAAATAGTACAGTTGTATATTTAATATATAAAATACTAGCTGTTGCTACCCACGGTATTGTCCGCGTGGTGAGTGGTCTCACAGAAACATTTTTCGTGATAAAAACTATCCTATCCTATATGTTAATCCAAGTTACCCTCTATTGTGTGTACTAAGTTTCATGAAAAATGGTTCAGTAGCTTTTGCGTGAACTAGTGACAAGTAAAGAAACAAACATACAAAATTTCACATTTATAATATTAGTAGGATGGCGAAGACTTTGTGACTCGTCTACAATATAGCATCAGCGCCTTACTTAATCTTTTTAGCACAAAGTCGCTGCTTTACATTGCCGAGTTCTATTTTGGAGGTAACTCCAACAGCCGCGCCGTGCTGCAACTCCTCCAGGTAGAGTGCCTGCCTTACCTATTCCAGTAATATACCTATTCCATAATAACTATCATGTTACGGTTTGGAGGATAATACTCGTATCTCCAATAGACTTGCACAATTGACGACGGTTATCTCTTATTATCAGGATAGTCGTGTTTATTGCATTTGATCACAAAAAAGAATCATGTAAACGAAGACCAAAGTCCTTCCTTCAGAAAAAACAATAAATGAATATTCCTTGACAATAAATAAATATCTCTGAACAAGTAACACAAATTGAATTTAACCCCAAAGTAAGCAAATTATATGCAATGCCTGCCCCCGCCGGGTATCGAACCCGAGCCTCGCAGATGGTCGATGTAGTTTCTCGTGTACGTTAGCCACTCGACCATCGAGGCGGTCAAAGGCTAGGCGGAGAATGAAGACGAAATATTTAAGTGGAATCTTAACGTATGCTGTTTCCCCTTCAAAAGCAGATGTAACCATTTTTTTATACGAGAAGACAAGCACATACCGCCCCTGATAGTGTAACCCAGCAGTGTTTGTTACTTATTCACGTTCGACTGGCTGAGCCGTTTTGTCGGAAATTTGAAATATAGATAGACTGTGACCTGGATTAATGTAAAGACTATTTGTAATCCCGATCGCACATTGGGTTCCTGTGAAAACGAGGGTGAAGCCGCAGGCAATAGCTAGTAACAACTTTAAAAGTCATAATTTTCTTGCTTTCTTGTAATTGGGATTATAGGCCTGATGTTTTAGTATTATCCGATACCCTCTTGGCCGGAACATAGCAGTATCATAGTGTCGTTATATTGACAAGAGTCAGTAAGGCGGTGGAACCCAACCCGGTCGTCTTGCTGCTCTAGTGTAACCTATACAAGTGATTTTTGAATGATTTGAAAAACAGCCCATTTACTTCTTTCGAAAATTATTTTCAGATAATGGTGTAACAGTTCATATAGTCGCGGAAACAGTTTACGGAGTCCGCCATGGCTTAGAAACCTTTACCCAGCTAGTAGCGGCAGATAAACCAGAATTCATCGACGAGTACAAATGCTCCCTGCGTATTGTATCTGGTGCTAAGATTTTCGACAAACCAGCATATAGGCATAGAGGCTTCATGTTGGATACAGCGAGGAACTTCATCCCAATGGAGGATATAAAGAGGATGATTAATGCTATGGCTACCAATAAGATGAATGTGTTCCATTGGCACGTCACCGACAGCCACAGCTTTCCTCTGGAGTCGAGTAGAGTGCCGCAGTTCACTAGGTAAGGGATTTCATTGCAAGCTTTTATTCCCCTAAAATTATCTGCCGTGGCCCAGGTCCGCCGAATAGATCATCTGCTTCTCTTACTGGTACTTACATTTCTCGATGGGCTAACATATTGCCAACCTCGCAATTTTTGCAACTTCATCATACTTTCTGGGCAAGCAGAGTACTCAGCCCAAGACATAATTATTTAAATGCATTGGACTATTCCCTACAACGCCACTTACAAGGGATGTCTCCTTGAACCTCGACTTGGTGCTGCGTTCTGGTTATTTTCTGATTGATTGGAGGAGTAGTGGCTTGTCGCTCGGTGTTAGGTGCAAAAGATATTTTCGTCGCCGAAGCCGGTGGTGATAGTGTAGTATTGTGTTTTGAGAGTTAGTTTTGGAATTGAGCTGGAGGTTGGTTCTGGCCGCCGTTAGCACTCCTTCAATCCATCCGCACAGTAGCCAGAACGGAGCACCAACTCGAGGATATAGGAGACAGCCCTTGTTAGTCACGTTGTAGGGAACAGTCAAATCTATTTAAATCCTGAGCTGAGTACTCTGCTTGCTCACATAGTCTGATAAAGTTTCAAAAATTGCGAGGTTAGCAGTATAATAGTCATTTAAAAAAAAGAAGTGCCTGGTAGAGAGTCAGATTGTACCAATTGAAAGAAATGTCATAGATTAACTGCTTTAATCTGTGACCTCGATCGCGTTTGTCATTAAAAAAGACTCGTATGTTACTTTGAATAGCTCCAATAATATGTGTACAAAGTTTCATGATGATTGGTTAAATGGTTACATAAAAACTTACCCCGTGTTGGTCCGGGTTCCTTTGCATAAAAGACCATCTGCCTTTCTTGCCAGGCAGCTCGTAAAAGGCGAGCATAGGCTTATCATCACTAACACCGTGACATCTGACAAGGTGGCAGAGTTTCGCAGCGACTCGCCCGGATTTGTACCACCGCCTTACCTATTCCTGCCGCCATAAGGTCATGACGTATTCCGGTTCGGAGTGTAAGGTAGCCGGTAAATTTACCTTTGCTCGAGGCCTAACATCCTGACCTCAGGTAGGCAACGCACCATTACCATCTTTGGTGTCTCTAGGCGGCGTGAATTTCTTACCATCAGGAAATCCGTCTGCTTGTTTGCCTTCCTATAACATATAAAAAATAATAAAAAAATGCGTTATAGTAGGGAAGTAAGGTTTTTCCCATAGGTACCACAACCACAATCATATCACTACAAAAGAGTAAGAATTCACACAAACCACATTTTATTTCACGATCACGTGGGTGATACCGACCACACAACTAAAAACTAACCACCAGCAACACAACTCCGAATTTTATATGTTTCATGATATTTTTAATTTTAGCACTTGTCTGCACTCTTAAAGGTCGTTGCGACGATTAAATCGTATCCTTAGTATCTTGTCAGTATCACAATGAAACTAAACAAAACTGCGTTTTAACAAGAAAGTCGTTGAAAAAGAAGGAGGTTATATGTTCACCTCCTATATTTATTTTATACTAGCAGTTTCACGCAACTTCGCCTGTGTAACTTGGCTTTTACTACACTTATTTTAATGAAACAAAGCCTATGTCACTCAGGGATGATGTAGCATTCTAAGGGTGAAAGAATTTTTTAAATCGGCCTATTGGTTTCGAAACCTATACATTTCAAACGAACAAAAAATAAAACATTTCCTCTTTATAATATTAGTTTTTTATATGTTGTTCGATTTCTCCGACGTTTCTGAATCTTTTTAAAAAATATATTTATCCTTGAAAGAGCGTTCTTCTAAAGGGGACCTCAACTGCCAAGACTGATTCTGATGACAGAATCCCAGAGAAAACTAGGAAAATATTAAAGTTTTGAGGCCTTAAATTATTTATTAATTGAGAACGAAATTGCTTTTTTGCAGTTTCATTGTGCTCAAATGTGTGTGTGTGTGTGTGTGTATATGTTTGTATTTGTGGCATTATAACTTTGGAATTGATGGACTAAGATGGAAAGCTGACGTGAATGAGATGGTTCTTAGCTAAATTACCCGTAGGTTTCGAAGGAGTTATTAAAAAATATGACTTTGGTGTTATCTATAAAAAAAAACTTTTTGAATTTTTTAGGTATGGCGCATATTCACCATATGAAATTTATACAACAGAGGAAGTACGGGATCTAGTCAAGTACGCGCAAATACGCGGAGTACGTGTAGTTATAGAAATTGACTCTCCTGCTCATGCTGGCAACGGGTGGGACTGGGGTCAGGTATGTTTACTATTAGTAATAGAGTAGGTTCTGTGCAGCAGCTTTTTAAGTTATGAATTTACCACCTTGCTCACTCTTGCTCTAAGGTTGTCTAGCAGAGATTGCTTCGAAGCAATAAGACCGCCTTTGTGTACCTTAAGTTAAATATTACTAGCTGACCCGGCAGACGTTATTCTGCTACGAAAAAATTGGGGTGAGTCACCCTTGTCACTAAGGGGTACAAAAAAGGTTCGCCCTTATCACTTAGGGTTATAAAAAATAGATGTTGGCCGATTTTCAGACCTATTCAATATGCTCACTAATTTTTATGAAAATCAGTCAAGCCGTTTAAGAGGAGTACGGGAACGAACATTGTGACACGAGAATTTTATATATTAGATAAATGAAAGAGTGTGTATATTTTTGTAATAATAATCATTCATTCATTCTTGTCGACATAATGATAGTATTAGGCACTGTCATACTCCGGCTCAGAGAGTAGGGTATACGGTAGAGTTACTAATTAGGCCTAAAACTCCATTACAGGTTATACATACACATATGTGGTGAACGTGAACTGTGACATATACAGTGTCTATTTACCAAATTCTGTTAGAGTTGCCAATACATTCAAAATATATAAAATGTTACTCTTCTTTCGTAGTTATAAATATTATCCGAATAGTATGACAATACCGATTGACTTGATGAACACTGTATATCCTAAATTTGGTGATATACCGACAGCAGTGTCTCCGACAGATCCCAGTGGTGTTGTATGAATTCAGTAAGCCATTGAAATATAAATATAAAATTTTAACCAAGTCGGTCCCGCCGCTGAGGAGTGAAAAATACACGTATTTGTATAGAAGTTTTACATACAGGGTGACTTTCAACGTACTAGCCAAATTTTGAAAAACGATTCGGAATAGATCTTCTATGAAGTTATTAAAATAAAGTGTCTTTCACGCCCATATCCCCGAAGAGGTAGGCAGAGGTACAACCAGGGCACCCACGACTAGCCGAAGATACTAAGTCCCACAATGGGATAGGTGGCAAGCCTATCGCCAACCGGGCACATTTCCAATCCCGACCAACATTTTTTTAATTAGAAAATTGGAAAAATCCATCTCTCTTTTTGTTGGCCGACCCGGGATTCGAACCCGGGAACTCATGCAGTCAAGTCCAACACCCGGACCGCTGGACCACAGAGGCGATTAAGTAAATAAAAAAAATAAAAAAAAACAATTTATAATGTTTATCCAACGCAAAATACAAGAAACATGTCGGTGACGTCATGACTCCTACTAACCCGACAACAAGTAAAGCATTTTTTGCGGACTGCTTAAAATAAATGTATATGAAAGTAAATATTATAATTTGGCTATAACATTTAAAATGAATTAATTTAATCCTTTACCCCTTATATTAAAATTTGGCTGGTTCTTTCAAAGTAATCCTGTATATTGAGATATTTCGTATGACATTTCAGGAATATGGCTTTGGAAACTTAGCAGTGTGCGTCAATGCCAAGGCGTGGCGTAATCTATGTGTGCAACCTCCCTGTGGCCAGCTGAACCCTGCCAATCCAGCGATGTACCGGATCTTGAGGGACTTGTATCGGGATATTGCTGAACTTCTACTGAAGCCAGCTGTATTTCACATGGGAGGTGATGAGGTAATAAACATATATCCATACCTTCACGCCAAGTCCCTTGCGGGAAGGCAGAGTGGGCCAATTATCACGATTCATTCAGACCTGGCTAGCCTCCTCTACATTTACTACTATTTCAATACTAAAACGCCGACTTCGGAGATTTTTAGGGAATAAAGATAATGTTAAAATTATAATTTTACAGATTAAGGGTCTTATTTAAAGCTACGTTTGATTGATATTCGATAGTCGGATATATAACAGCTTTTAACTAACGATTAGTTAAAAGCTGTTATATATCCGACTATCGTTTCTTGATTATAATGACTTGTAATAAAGATAATTGACGTCTGTAAGTGCGGCTCTATTACATATACCTAATGAAACGATTTCGGACAAAACGGTTAAAATAAAAAACATGTAATTACGGATAACACATTAACAGTTGCAAAATAAATTCTCATTCAGGTTTTCTTCAACTGCTGGAACTCAAGCGAGGAAATAGTCTCATATATGCAAGGAAAGGGTTTCGACACCAACGTCGAAGGATTTATCAGGCTATGGGCAGAATTCCACGCCACTTCATTGAAGATATGGGATGAGGAACTGGCAGCCTTAGGACAGACTGAGAAGCTTCCCGTGATGCTTTGGTCGTCAGAACTGACTCAAGCGTCAAGAATACAAAAGTACTTAAATAAAGAAAGGTGTGTAAAGAACGTTCGTATCCTCAAACAGGTATAACCAGAGCTCCCATGACTAATCGGAGGCACTACTTATTCTTGCTTCTGTGGTCTAGCGGTTCAGTTGTTGGACTTGACTGCCTGAGATCCCGGGTTCGAATCCCAGGTCGGGCAACATAAAGAAAATTGGGTCGTTCCAATTTTCCAATAACAAAAAAAACGTAGCTCGGGATTAGATATGTGCCCGGTTGGCGATAAGCTTGCCACCTATCACATTGTGGGACTTAGTGTCTTCGGCTAGTCATGAGTGCACTGGTTGTGGCTCTGCCTACCTCTTCGGGGATATGGGCGTGAAGATACTATTTACTTTTACTTATTCTCGCAAAATGCTACTCATAGCAAATCACCAACCGGACACTTATCCAAACCCGAGCAGTATATTTATAAGTGAAAGGTTAGTGAACAAGTATATGACTCTCCTGATGGTAAGAGATAACCGTCGCCTCTAGACACCACAAATGTTACGGGTACGTTACTATCCTGTGGCCGGGATGTTAAGCTTATTGTGCAAGTCTACCTGCAACCCTCCCTCCAAACCATAACATTTCGTTGGGGGCAGGAATAGGTTAAGCTGTGGATCCCTAACCGGGCAAGTTACTGCACAGCACTTTAACACCTGTACTAGTTTTAACTAAAAAAATAAAGAAGGAAGAAGGTTAAATAAGTTCGTCAATTCTTTTATTTTTCGCTACATTGGAAGGCAAACAAGCAGACGGATTTCCTGATGGTAAGAAATTCCCGCCTCCTAGAGACACCAAAGGTGGTAATGGTGCGTTGCCAATCAAAGGTCGGGATGGTAGGCCTCGAGCAAAAGTAAGTTTACCGGCTACCTTACCCTCCGATCCGGAACACGTCATGACGTTATGGCGGCAGGAATAGGTAAGGCGGTGGTGAGTCGCTGCGAAACTCTACCACCTAGTCGGATGTCATGGTGTTAATGACGGAAGCCTTTGTTCGCCTTTTATGATCTGCCTGGCACAGGAAGGCAGATCTATTCTACAAAGGAGCCCGGACCAAGACGGGAAACCATAAATTAGATGAATTTAAAGCAGGAGTGAATATAGTGAAGTATAAAGCTAGAAGGGGCCACTAGGTACTAGCTGAGTATAGTTTTACATTCGCACTATTCACTCCGTCGTTCATATGTCCGTACTCAGTAGCGATTTCTCAGAAGCCATTCTACTACCTCTTTGCACTCATTCGCAGTTCATGCTGTAAGGTTATGGAACTCGCTTCTAAGTGAAATTCGTGAATGTGAAACTATAACTTCTTTCAAAAAACAATTAAAGAAACCCAAATAAAATTATTTAATTTGCAATTTTCCGCAAAAAAAATGTATATGTGTTATGACGTAACAAAACAGGCAAGTTAGTGTGCTAAGAGTGAATTGGACTTGTCGGAAGCTAAAACTCCCAAATATATCCAGCTCCACACAACACAGACCGCTGTTTTAAAAATTGCAAATTAAACAATTTTATTTAGATTTAAGTATGGATTTCCGCAAAGTAATGCCTTCTTCTATCATTTTTTTTTAAATTAAAAGGACTTTTTTACAGTTATATAAGCTCCGATTGTGTAGTTACATTTTAGTATGTTTAGTATGTATATATGTTTTAAGTGTTATTTTTAAGTGAGTATAGTTTCGTACACTAGGTCTATATATTTTATTTATTGTTTTCCTTTAACGGTTGGCTGCAAGAATTTTCATTCATTAGAGATAAGCTTGCCCTTTGCACTTACTTTTTTTGTCTTACGTTTCACTGATAAATAATAATAACGTCGCTATCTTTAATGCCAACATTACCTTTCGTCAGGTAAGTTGCTAGTCGCGTTTCAAAAATATGACACTGAATAGATTTAACAAGCACCTTAAATTAGAAGACTTATAACTAAGATCTAAAAACCAAAGTTGGCAATAAATATGTTAACATGAAATTACTTTCGTTGCATTACAGATACGTAATACAAGTTTGGGAACCCAAGTCCAGTCCACTACTGACTCAGCTGATGAGTATGGGCTACCGTACAGTCTCGGTTCCGAAGGACATATGGTACTTGGACCATGGATTTTGGGGTATTACCAAATATTCCAATTGGAGAAAAATGTACTCTCATACGTTACCTCGACATAACAATATCCTGGGCGGTGAAGTCGCGATGTGGAGTGAATACGTTGATGAAAATGCTTTGGGTAAGTTTTTTTATGATATTGGAAGGCAAACAAGAAGACGGATTTCTTTATGGTAGGAAATCCACGCCGCCTATATATATAGCCTAGACACCAAAGGCGGTATTATGGCGCGTTGCCAACTTGAGGCTGGGATTGCTTTTTCTCGAGGCCTAACAAGGCCTCGAGAAAAAGCAATTTTACCGGCTACCTTATCCTCTGAAACGGAACATGTCAACGGCAAGCACTGACGTTGTGATGGCAGGAATAGATAAAGCGGTGGTACCACTCCGGGCGAGTCGCTGTGACACTCTACCACCTAGCTAAATGTCATGGTAACGGTAAGCCTATGCTCGCCTTTTACGACCTACCTGGCAGGAAGGCAGATGGACCACTAATGATGCGTAAAGGGACCACTAAATGCGAATCCGTCTCGAAGGTCCACTAATAGTAGATAAAGGACAACAAATGTGGTACGTGAAAGAGGTTACACCATTAGAACAGCGGTATGGGAATTAAGAAAATTAATGTCCGTATTTGTTAAATACACTTAACAAATAACATGACATGCGGCCGACTATATATTATCAGGTGCTGATTCGTTGAGTATAGAAAGGAAGGAAAGCGACTGACCTGCCTCAATTGTCTTCTCTCTTCTTCTAACTTCTTTCTTGACGCTTTTGGCACCACACTCACGCGGCGAATAGGTTTAATTGATTTTTATAGTTAAAAGGTCGCGACCTGCGGGCGCACGCCGCGTATATTTTAAAGCGACTTTATTCTGTAATTTTTATTTTTTTTGAATGACTAATTTGTTGCTAATCTTGCGATTTTATGCAACTTCACCGAGCTTTGTGGGCCGAGCAGAGTGCTCAGCCCGAGACATCGTTATTTAAATGCATGGGGCTGTTACCTACAACGCCAGCACCAAGGGTTGTCTCCCGGGAGACCGTACCTGGACTTGGTGCTGCGTTCTGGTTACTGGGTGGATTGGAAGGAGGAATATTGGCGGCTCGTTGCCCGGCGTTAGGCGCCGGGCGCAAGAGAGACCGGAGGCGACGGTGTCGTGTGATGTAATTATTCTGTAAAGGAGTCCGGATTAACACGGAGAAAAATGTTAGTTAATATTTTTGGTCTAATGTTATATCAATTTAGGTAGATGTTTTCAATTGTTTAAAACACATTAAGTTATTCTAATTTTAGCACTTTTTTTCGTGCTTTGGATAAAATTTCATATTTTTATTGAATATATTCTATTTTTATATTTAACTAGATGTTCCGGTGATCTTTGTTTCACCCGTTCAGTTTATATGGGAAAATGTCGTTCTTCTTAGTTGCTTCGCATTTGAACAAGCAGGCTAAGGTACCTCCAATTGACCGCCTTGTTGGTCGAGTGGCTAGCGTACTCGCCTAACTGTAGTTAGTTACTGTAGTTAGTAACTGTAGTTAGGCGAGTAACCGCGAGGCTCGGGTTCGATTCCCGACGGGGGCAAGCTTTTGTGTGATGAACATTTAGATGTCTGCATTTCCGTGTCTGGCTGTTTATTAAATTTATTCTGGTATCTATTTAAGTATTTATATGTAATAGTATCGTTGACTAACACCAATAACACAAGCATATAATTTGCTTACTTTGGGGTTAGATTCAATTTGTGTGATTTGTCCAGGGGTATTTATTATTTATTATTATTATTTAATTAATATTAACAACATAGTGATAGTAACTACGTAAAAGCGAATATATTAGGTAAATTGTTTAGGAAAAATATTTCTGTACGGTATTAAGACACGTGTGACCCAAAAACTCTTATTTTTTTCTTACTAAACTGAATCTGATTTGATTTGGAATCAAATTTGTAGAAAAAGGGGCCATATAGCCACAGTTATTTTTAATTTTTTCAAAATTGGTTGACGAAGATGTTTAGAGATGGAAGAACAGTTGAAAACGTTTAGTTTTCATAAAATGATTATTTCAGATGCACGAGTATGGCCACGAGCAGCGGCAGTAGCGGAACGTCTCTGGTCTGACCCTACATCCGGACCAAACATGGCGGAGGCTCGGATGCAGCGCGCTCGAGCGCGGCTTCTGGCCCGACACATACGTGCTGACGCGTTATCGCCGGCCTGGTGTTCGCATCATGACGGACGCTGTCTCTAAATACTTACCTATTAACTTATTTACTGACACTTACAGTACCTATCCGAAATTATTATTGATTCTGAACATATTTTGTTCGCAATCAAAGTAGTTCAACAGAACTACTGACTGACACTGAACTGGATTTTGTTTAGGAGCAGTTTAGCAAACCCATAGTAACAAATTTAATGTCACAAATTTACAATTTAAAATAGCAACCTTAATTTATATCGATATTGCAAATTGTTTGGGCTAAACACAGTCTTATACTCTGTGGACAAGTAAAGAAACTGTTTTACCTTCAAGATTATATACCTTAAAAACTAATTAAGATGATGATATCATGTCTCTTGACTGTGAAAAGTGACACGTCTAAGTTTTAAGTCGGTTTTACTACAACATATAATATGTTACAGTACCAAAAGATTAACCTTATAAAACCAATTAAGATGATGATGTCATGTCTCTTGCCTGTGTCAAAAGTGACACGTTTACGTTTTAGGGCGGTTTTACTATGTCATATATGTTACAACACTAAGCACAATTGTTCCAAAAACTTTGGTTTACTGCAATTTGTTTTATGGTTTAATATTTAATTTTATGGAATTCATTATCTTATTTAAGAAATGTGGATTTTTTATAATTTTGTGTTTTTAGATCTTTAACATTTTTAACTTTTATTTCACATTTAACACAAAAAATACCACTTTGTATATTCTTAGTGACGCTTTATGTTATGTTCTTCATCTTAGTTGTTTTATGATCCTATCCTATTAATATTATAAATGCGAAAGTTTGTATGTATGGATGTATGGATGTTTGTTACTCTTTCACGCAAAAACTACAAAGCCTATTACGATGAAATTTGGTATGTAGGTAGCTGAAGACCCAGAATAACATATAGGCTACTTTTTATCCCGGAGTTCCCACGGGATTGGGACTTACGTGGGTGCAACCGCGGGACACAGCTAGTAGTAGTACATTTCTTTATTATCGAAGTTAATACAGTACTTAGGTTATTAGTAGTAAAAATACGTTGAAGTAAATTATATTTTTTGTCATAATATGACATTTTCATTAAGTGTTGTATTGAACACTTCAACGAATGTATGTCTTTTGTTAAAAGCAACTAAGTCGATGACTTTACCATACAAATGGATCTCATATTAAAAGACGATTTCTTCCTAGCTCTAAGTGATATAAGCAGAATCATATTTATGTTTTAGGCTTACTTTTTAAAGGCTTATTTGATTTAAGTAATAGCTTAAGTTGTAATGTGTCCTTAATATCTGACTTGATTGACTGAATGTAGGTTCATAGAAATTTTATATTTATAAAAATGTAAAAGGTATAACTTTTATACTTTTTGCTTGTTGTTGTAAGAAGAATATAAGTAGTAGCTGCGTGTTGTTTGTTATTAATATATTTCAGTCTTTATCATTTTAAGGTTTGAAGTACGTACCTCATGTATCTTTGCAAATGAAGATATGCTACATTGTTTAATGTATAAACATCCCTATTTTCAGACTTTGTCATAATCTAGTTGTTCCAGCGAACTTCGTTTCACCCGTTCAGTTATATGGGAAAAAATAAAATGTTGATTTTCCTAGTTTTCTCACAGCTGAACGGGATAAAAGGTCCTATGTTCGACTCCTGGTTTAAAGCTAAAAAATTGTGTGTGTACTTAGGTACACGCGTTAGAAGTTATACTTCTTCGGCGTAATAAGACAAAAATCTTTTCAAAAATTTTATCTTTTGCCTTATTTTACATTTGAAAATGACTCTAACCATAAAAAAAAGGTATTTAATACATTAAAAGTTTTATTATAATGCATTATTTAGTTAAATAACGTTTATTTAATATTTAATAAAAACTAAAATGTTGTCTATAGCTAACTTCATCATGTCGGTTTTTCGTGACGGTGTGCGCGCGCATCGTAAAAATTTACCCTCATCATTTTTTCCTAACGCGCCAAAAGAAGTATAACTTCAATAAATTTTCAGCCAAATCGGTTGAGCCGTTCTTGAGTTTCAAACAGTGTAACTAACATAACTATTTCGTATATACTCGTAGCTTCTCTCGAACAGACTATTTCGATGAGTTGAGTTTGAATTATATTCTCTTTTATTACTAGGGTGTTTTATTAATAGAAGAGGCGAAGCAGAACCGGCAAAACTGACTTTAATTTCTCCTGCATCCCTCTTAATACATAGCCAATAAAAAAAATTAATTATTTTAATCTATAATATAAAAATGAATCGCTAAATGTGTTGGTAAGCACATAACTTCCGAATGACTGGACCGAGTTGGCTAATTATTTTTGTTCTGTGTTAGTTATTGCCAGGACAAGGTTCTTATCAAGAGAAAAACTGGGAAAATTGTAGGGAAAATGGGAAAACAATATTTTAATGATTCCCATACAAACTGAACGGGTGGAATGAAGTTCGCCGGAGCAGAATGTTTCCAATAAAATATACCGATTCAACTTGATTTAAGGGTGCCCTTTTGGAACTTCGGTTATATCATAGTTTTGAAGTTATTTCATTAACTTTTCATTAGGAAAAAGTGCAATCAATTTACTAGTTTGAATAATGTTTTTAAGATGTACTTTTTATGTCTAATGTTTCAAATAAATTTCACAAGATGGCGGTGTCATAAACATGGTACAACTATCTTACCAAGTTTAAGTGTAAAACAGTTACAGAAGAAAAAAATGACTAAGTATCGTTAATAAAAGGGGCCAGCCGACGCAGAAGGAAGAATTTTAAAGAACATTTGAAAAGTTTTTTTTTAAATTGTCAAATTAGCAAATAAACTGAACCAGAACAAACTACCAGACTGAGAAAATGTAAACCATTTGAATGATAACTATCTTATGCTGGTGCTAATTGTTGATACAGATGGTGTCCGACTGAACAAAAACGTTAATTCACAAAACAATACACAAAATATATAAAAATATATAAAGTCGTTGGTATAATGTTACCAATTGTCACTTTAGTCACCAATTAAATATTTTGTGAGTTGAAACATAGGTGAAACACTATTCTTATCAGCATTCAGTTAATCCATTTGAAACCTTATTTTGACTATTTTTGATCTTCTTTTTTTCGAAGTTGTGTAAAAAAATCATGTGCTTAAAACTTAAACAGAGTATATAGCCTGAAGGAGATTATTTCCTGCCTCTACTTTAGCAGTAACGATGAAAATTGTTTAATGCATAATAGCTTAACGTTGATTTAAATAAATCAAGTGTTATTGTGATAATAAAACTTAAAGTTTTGAAACAAAAGTGTTTTTTATTCCATCTATTAATTACGTTTCCCAAATTACAATTGTTTTCTACCAATATACTAAAGATAATCTAAAATTACATTTACCTACAAAAGCATTATATGCTATTAATATTAGGTGTAAAAATAATCGTACGATATCTACATGTTTTAACAGTAGGTAGCATAACAATACTTGATCTTTGGCAATTTTTTAAAAGGGGATCAAAATTTTTTACCACTCAACGTGTAGACCATACGTGATATTCAAGACAAACTTGAAAAGCTTTTTTGGAAATAATAGAATGTTCGCAGAAAGTATTCTGTTTTTCAAACAAATTGTTGCCAATAATCTATTAACATGTGTTCATGAATGGTCGATGTGGTTTTAAAATAACATTTGTTATGATTTTATCCAAATAAATCGCAAATACTTTAAAATAAAATCCCCACATACATGCAAATTTGGCCTATATTGTCACGTTATTGAAATACCACTGTATTTGTAATTATTAACAAGTTTTCTAATATAAACTTACATAGGGATGTTTCTACCAATATTTCTCTCGTTAACATTCTTAACGCCCATACTAAGGTCATTTGGCAGTAAATCATGTAAAACTGTATCGCTTCTAAATATACTAGTGGCTATTCTATTAGCTAATCTTTCAGATTCACGAAGGTCATCATCCTTAGAATGCGATGTTAGATCAATTTCAGTATCACTTTCACTGTCACTTTCTTTTTCTCTTCTGCGATAAGCTAAATTTTGTGGTTCTTCAATTTCTTGACCTGTATTTCCACAATGACATGGATTATTTTTAGCAGTAATTCTTAAGTCCGTTGGTACAGCTTCTGTATTGTCCATTTGCGGTGTCATTAGTAAGGGTGGAAACGGAAACGGTTGTTGAATGAGTCTTTCTTCTCCACCATAAGTCATTGGTGGTGGAATATCATGTGTCATTGGAGGCATGTTTTCGGATATGGTTCCATTGTGGTGATATGGTTCTTGTTGTGGTGATTTGAGGTCATTATGGCTATCCAAGTTTGGTTCTGGTGAGCCCTTCGGTGTTGTTGATTCTGCTCCCTCTGGAGACGAATCTGGTGGTTTAGAGTGACCTGGAATATTATAATTTTTACCTTAGTATAAATTATAAATAAATTCATAATTAGTTGGCTGTGCTTGCCTATATTAGTAGAAGTATCTTCTCCCCCATATCCTCGAACAGGTAGTCAAAGGTACAACTAGGTTAACAGCTGGAGATACAAAGTTCAAATTGTTATAGATGGCAAGCCTATCGCCAACCGTGCACGTAGCCAATCCTAAGCAACAAAAAATTGAAAACACTCTCTTTTATTTCTTTTCTTTTTGTTGACCTTAATCGAACCTGAAACCTCGAGAGGTCAATTGCCGGACCGTTAGGCCATAGAGGCGATTAATATATATGAGTACCAAGAACTGGTGGAAACTAATATAGTTAGTGCCATTGACTTAGATATTTCCGCCGCCACATTAGCAGTTTTTTTCTCTGTCATTTTCTGTACTGGAGGGAGGATGGCGGCTGTTATATTTGTACATGTTGCCTAAGATCTGGGCTAAGAGCTACATACACCGCTTTCACCTATGGAACATCTATGATCTCTAAAACTGTGGTCTTCTCTTACCAACAAGAGAGCAGGCTGCCTTTTAGCTATTTTAGGATATAAAAAAATATGTTCCAGCTATCATTGAAGCACCTCAATATTACTATTATTTCAAGAAAAATGTAAATTATCTTTTCAAGACTAAAACATCTGTGCTGTCAGTCTACCAACATACATGCATACATACAACTAAGAATGATTTAACAAGAAACGATAATATTCAAACTACAGCAACTTAAACCTAAAAAAAATGTTTTGTTATATAATTGGTAGCACTCTATTTTATTTTTATCTATAGGAGCGCTGGAAGCCGTGTTAGGACACTTCCATCGAATCTAATTAACAGATAAACAAATTCGGATAAAACAATGAAACAGGTAATTAATTTGAATAACGCCTCTGTGGTATAGCTGTTCGGGGTTGAACTTGACTTGAAAAAAAAATGTTTTTCAATTTTCTAATAAAAAAACAACGGTGCCCGGGATTGGATTTATGCCTGATCGGCGATATAATTTTGAGCGTCTTCGGCTAGTCGTAGGTGCTCTGGTTGTGCCTCTGACATCTTCTTCGGTAATATGGGCGTGAAGATACTTTAACACTGCTATATCAAAATAGAGGTTCACGAAATATGAATTATTGTTCCATATATATGTTATTAATGTACCTACTATACGTGCTCCTTGCAGACTCTGAGTTAAAGAAGAATTAGGCGATGTAAGAAAGAGATCAGCTCAGATCACAATTAGGATGAGGATTATCTACGCATTGGACTCCCATTTTGAATAAATTCAATTTATTCTGTGTTGACATGAGATTCTTACCTAAAAATATACCAAGCTAGGTAAATATACCAACTGGGTCCAAACATTGGCATGCAATAGCTAATACAGTATTTAAAAATTATTTAAATAACGCTTAAAAACTAAAAGGCATTTAAATAAAGGTGACTCTATATATTACCAAATTATTAACAGTTGTGTTTTTTATCTCGTGTCTGTTTTGAAGATTCGAATATTTTAATACAGCTTTTTAACATTGGTACGTTCGGTATGATTTTAAAATAATATCTTTAAACCAGCTCGCTGTAAATTCATCGCTTTTCCA
Source organism: Calephelis nemesis (assembly GCA_002245505.1). NCBI lineage: Eukaryota > Metazoa > Arthropoda > Insecta > Lepidoptera > Riodinidae > Calephelis > Calephelis nemesis. The sequence continues at coordinate 74,276 of NJDD01000367.1, forward strand.
GTACCTCAAATGTGTCATCATCGAAAGAGAGTTGCCAGATTTACTAGGTGATGAGTGTGTTCTAAACTGATCAATTACAAGTGCACATGACATTGAATAAACAGATGACAAATGGATAAGAATTAAGAAGAAGTGTGGCAACCCAAAATATTATCCTATTTCTTAACCTATTCATATCATATAGTCGAAGATAATTTCAACTACACAGATAAAGGTTTAAGTTGGATTCTTTAATTGTGGAAACTTGGGACGGATCCTATAAGAAGTGTACCCGTATTTAAAGCGCGAATAAAGATACATGATAAAAAACGTACTGGTTGTTGAAATACTTAAAAAAGAAAAACTTCTATCTCAGGATGAGAAAACTTTTATTCACAACGACCATTCAATCGGAAATTTGCCTTTCTATATAGTTATAAATTACCACCGGATCAGACTCGTGCATAAACATTGGGTAGTTTCGGCGAAAAAAACATCAACAGGCTTGATTTTATAGAATAATCTAAGGGAACAATCTATGTAATAAATAAACAAAAAACCTAATTGCGAAATCTTCTATGTGGTTAAGGAGTACTTCTGGCAATTTCGGACCGGAGCTTAAAAATCCAACCATTTTACACTTTATTCAAAACTAAGTTTACTATAAAAAAGGTAAAAAATAGATAAATGTACATGTAACAGTTTTAAAATAATTTACCGGTGTCAAAAACAAAAGGTACCTAGTTCGAATTTTTTAATAATTATTTTTTTATAAATGTTTTTACTTCTTTGTGTTTAAATTTATTTCTTTTTCTTATTCCTTTGTGGTTTAGCAGTCTCGTGTTGGATTTGACTTCGTGAAGTTCCAGGTCTGATTCACGGATTGGGCAACAAAGAGGGAATGTGTTTTATTTAATTTTTTTAATAAAAATAACCTTGCTCGGGATTAGATATATTCGTGGTCGGCGATGGGTGTGCCACTTATCACATTGTCACTTATCACACTTATCACATTGTATTCGGCTTGTCTCTGCCTACAATATCAGGGAAACGGGCGTTAAGATACTTTACTACTCATAAAGATTTTATACCCTTTGATTAACTTATGGTATCATTCTGTTAAATCGCACAACTTTTTTTTATGTATATCAGCGAACAATCGCATGGCTCTCGTGTTGGTAAGAACCAACCGTGACCTACAAACATATATAGATTTATGTTTGTATATTTATATAGATGTTATTGGTGCATTGTCGATCTGTGGCTGAGGTGTAAGGCCTATTGTGCAAGCCCATCGGCTACCCTACCCACCAGGCCGGAACATGACAGAGCCATAACGGCGAGAGGAATAAGTGAAGCCACGGATCTCTTTCCGGGTACCTTGCTGCACCGAACTCTGACAAAAGTAACAATGTGTCTTTTTGTAATGAAAACAAGTAAACGAATTTCCTTGTAATAAAGAAAACAGGCCCCTTCAAAGGGCATAATTTTTGATGGTTTACCATCTCACCCATCTTTTTTATAAAGTAAAGTATCTTCACGCCCATATCCCCGAAGAGGTAGGCAGAGGTACAACCAAGGCACCCACGACTAACCGAAGATACTATCCCATAATGTGATAGGTGGCAAGCCTATCGCCAACCGGGCACATATCCAATCCCGAGCAACTTTCTTTTTTTATTAGAAAATTAGAAAAACCCAATTTCCTTTTTGTTGCCCGACTCGGGATTCGAACCCGGGACCTCATGCAGTCAAGTCCAACAATTGAACCGCTAGACCACAGAGGGTTTTATAAAGTAAAACACAATAATGGCAAGCACTAACGTTAGTCACATCACCAGAAAAAGTTATAGTGGTCTGGCCGAGTTGCTCAATGTTAGTATTGAGTAAACGAGTAAAACAAATCAATAATATAAATTACTGGAATATTCAACTTGCAAGTGATGGGGTCATCACATCAGAAACGAATACAATAAAAGATTGAAGGTATACCTGTTAATCCCAAAGGTGGAGTTCCTAGTCCCAGGCAGCGCATTCTCCAAGCATCTTGAAGCAGCTGGAGTCGAGCCTGCTTTCGCCATTTGGCCCGTCGATTTTGAAACCAAACCTAAACCATAAGAAAATAATTTTAATTTATTTTTTACTCGGAAACTAATTTACGAAACAAATATTTCACTATAAAAAAACATTTACATTCTACACGTATGTACTTAGTTATTTTTTAAAATTTTAAATAAGGGGGTATACGAATGAGATAATAATGAATGTTTACTTTTCTCAGACCAAAGAGAATAATGCAGGGAAAAAGTAAATAAGTTTTGTAGCTATTTGTTACCGACTCCGAAATAAGGAGGAGGTCACACTTTCGACTCACTTTTAATGAGTGTTAATCTTCTTTGTCATTTCTAAACCGATTTTTAATTTATTTTTTCTATATTTAAAAGAGCATATCTCCATTGCCATTAAGTCTGGATTCGATCATCGAATTTCAGGGACGTCGAGAAAAAAATGCTTAATTTTTGTGCACTTAAATGTCAATTTTTTAAATAGAAGTCGGCTTTTTGCGGTTTTACTGCGCTTAGGTAAATTATTTAATCGACATTATTGTAGATCTTTTGCATTTATAACAGAGATTTAATAGCTATTCTTCGATAGTTTGCATAATGCTAATTTAAAATATCAATATATTTTGACAAGCATAAATTTTGCATTAGTTTATTTATTTATTTATTTATTTATATAATCAGAAATCTTTAGAGATTTTATCAAAAAACTTCAAAGACATGGCTAGTAAGTTTAACAATATAGAGACAAACACAATGTGTCTTTAAACATCAACCACGTAGCTTCTATGTCATAAATACTCGAATAGACATTTTTTGAAGTTACTTTTCTATTAAGATTTTAATCAAATACGTAAGAACAGGGATATCGTAATATTTTTACAGCCAAAAAAAAGATAATATAATAAATTTGTGCATTAATCAATTAACTTTTTATTGTGTGCAATCAAACTTTAATAAACCTAAATAAGAATCAAAACCAAATTATATATAAAGTATAAAAGTAGCTTTATATCAACATTGTTGGAGGCTAGTTTTCTATGATATATATTTACATAAGTCTAGTTCTGCAATAATGATAGCCCTAAAACAATAATAAGTACATACCTTAACATGACTTTAGCATTTCTTAATTTTTTAACTGGGAAAGTTTGAATTTAATTAAAAAAAATAAGACACTTTTTAAAAATTGCATACCTGCACTCTTGCTTCCGAAAGACTGATTCTCAAAGCAACTTCCTCTCTAAGAAACACATCAGGATAATGAGTTTTTTGAAACAAAGACTCTAGTTCGCTAAGCTGCTGGGGTGTGAAGGTAGTTCTATTCCTACGCTGCCGTCTTCGTCCAAACATGTACTCAGTCAAGAGATCACCAGGAAGCGGAGATAAGTATGGTCCTGCCATTTCGAACCCGCAAAATCAAATTCTCTAATCAAAATTCTCTTATATACAATTTGTATTGATGCCTATGATTTTTATCTCATATAAATGTCAAATACATCCCAATTTCCACACTTCGCAACTTAAAAACTTCGCCAAATCCCACAATAAACTTTAGGCGACCAAAATGCACGTCAAAGATGATCAGCACAACACTGTTTGCGTCTGGGAGAACACTGTGATTTAAACCACCCTGACTCCACCCCTCGGCAATATAATGGCGGAATACGATTGGCCAAACGCCCTAGGGGATGGAAAATTTAGCCAATCGTGGCGCTAGATGAGGGGTTGTATTTAAAATAGGTGTAGATTGAGTTATGGCGTATAGAGGTTTAAATTTTCTATAAATGTGGTTAATTTCGCGTTGCAACCTTTATCAACGGGTACGGGAGGTTCTTTTAGATGTTGCACTTATTGTTTTCTGAACTCTACGGTAAAGAGATTTTTAGATTTGAATTATAACTTTTAGGTGGCTAATTTATTAGGAATAGTGTGCGCTTTTGATTAACGATCATCAATGTAGTATTATTATTAACAGACTTCAAGAAAGGAGAATGTTCGACTTAATATTTTTTTAATGTATATTAATCAATTTCTCTGTCGTTTCTGAACCGATTTTAAAGATTTTTTTTTATTTGAAAAACCGCACTTCTGGAGGTGGTCCCACTGCTAACAAGTTTGGATCTGATGATTAGATTCCAGGTAAATCGAGAAAAATACTAAATTTTTGTATACGTAGATGATGTAGTTACTGATATCGAAGTCGACTTTTTGCAATTTTATTGAGATTAAATTATTTTTAATTTCGTATTGATAATAAAAATCTGCTACCTAACAAAATTATGTAAACTGGTAGAAGATACTAAGTTTTTATTTGCATTTGTAAATGGACAATTTGACAGTTCTAAAATATAATCTATCTTACATATAAAACTGTCGTGTCACAATGTAACTTACCGCACACCTTCGAAACGGCTTTACTGATTCCAACCAATTTACATAATGTGCGTATTCAATAGGTCTGAGATTCGGCTACTATGTATTTTCCATAACCTGAAGTGACAAGTGTAACATCACACAACAGAACAACGTCTGCTGGGTCAATTAGTCTTCTTCTTTCTTTCTTTCTTTAAGTTCTGGCCTTCACGTTAGTATTTTGCCATTCGTCAAGTAGAAATTTACATCAAATTTTATATAAATTATAATTAGTCATCAGTCATAAGTCGTCAGTAAGTCATGTCAGGCTCTTGGGTAAAGCGGCGGCCTCATTACGCAAGCTCATGTAAGGAGATTTGGCGGCAAAGAGGAAATACACGATACTTTAGGATGGATGGATTTTCGGCTAGTCGTGATTGGCCTGATTGTGCCTCTGCCTAATTCTTCGGAGACATGGTGAAGATACTTTCTTTTTACTTATACCTAACATCTCCGTTTCAGACAAACAACGCTTAAATAAAATCTTTTGCTTAAATAATTATTGTATCCTGCTGTAATTCCGTAAATTTATTAACAAACAAAAGAAGTAATCAACATCTATCAGGTTCAATTTGTTGTAATGCATGTATTAGTTTGACAACTAAAGCATTGTATACTGTGATAAGAGCTATCAATTTGGCGGGCTTTGTTCGAAATTCAAATGTAAAGTCTAATCAAAATTAGAATTCGTATTAAGGCTAGGTATTCATAAGCGTTTTAAAACGCAACCGCAGCAATCCAGAAGTGCGTTTGCAGTTAATTTGGCAACTTCAAATTTTCTATTACATAACGACAACTTCAACTATTTGCATTTTTTTTAAATTGAACAGTTTAAACACGTAATCGAAACGAGTTTGAGTTATCTAAGTCAAACCTTGGTAATACAATTTAAACTGTATATACGGTGAAGTAAATTTTTCAATGATTACTAACTAGCAGTTTCACGCAGCTTCGCCTGCGTAACTTGACTTCTACTTCACCCATTTTGATTAAACAAAGCCTATGCCACTTAGGGATAATGTAGCTTTCTGAAAGTGAAAGAATTTTTGAAATCTGTTTAGTAGTTTCGGAGCCTATTCATTTCAAACAAACAACCAAAAAATCAAACCTTTCCTCTTTATAATAGTAGTATAGATAGTAAGCGAGCCATTTAAATTATGTACACAGCACGTAATTTGCAAATTCGCATACTATTATAGTAATATTTTTGTTACTTGTGTGATAGCAGCACATTCTCTGATGGTCCAAAGGCTAACTGATGGAAAATGGGAATTTGTAGAAAAATTGTATGTATTTAGAATGTTATCTGAAAAAATAATATGGAAAACACAATTTGATTTTGATTGACAAGCCCGCTTACTTTTATTTGGATTTTCTCAATGTGCGGCTACGATCCGATAATAGTATCCGTCAACGCTCACAAGTTCCAATTGTTTAGTCAATACGAATAAACTTTAATCTAATTCTGATATGTAAAATAAAGATATTAATAGTAACATAGAATATTTAATCGGATTCTTTGTATGTGTTTAAATAGTAGTAAATTTACAGACGATGCAGTAACATTCGCTTTGTTAAAAATAATGGATATAAATAAATTTTGAAATTATGAAAAACTTAAAAACTACTCAATGTTTTTACAACACCGATTTCATTTTAAAATATTTAGCTTGACAATTTATTTTACTGGACAAGGCATGCGAATCTTTTTTAACTAGTATTCGAAAATGAACATTATATTCTTGTAATAATAGTTAAGGGAAATACATGAACGATTACAGAAATGGGTATTTTCAAATTACAAGTCACACGCATATTATACAGCAGTACACTGCAATAAAGTTGTAAAGACATCCAATTTTAAAACAGTTTTAATTTAATGTAAATAGTCATTTACAATAAACTAAAATTGTTTTAAAATTTACAGGAAAAATAATACTAAAAATGAGCTTTTCGTAGCACATCTACGAAATTCGTAGCAGTAGTTAATGTTAAGATACGCACAAATAATGAGTACACGACTTTACACAATTAAATTATTCTTAATTGATTTTGTAGAAAACAATGTAACCTCTAATTAAACATAACGATTATTTAATTCTTAAACTAGACGTAGTAGATAAAATAAATAAATAAACAACTTGTTTTGGAAATTTTTATTCAGCAATATTATCTATTTTAAATTTATTATTTTATATTCAAAAATCTACAAAAATAAAATACAACTTTGTTCTTATCTTGATGTTGTGATTTCAAAACGGGTGCAACAGAAAAACGACAGGTAAGAGACACAAATTCATCTCATTCTTTTGCAGGTAAGTTTCACTTCTATCGTGTGTGAATCGCACCTTTTTGTTAATTAAATTACGATTTTGGCGTCATTCAAGAGTTAAACCCGATTGTTTCTCACGTATTTAAAACTTAACTCAGGATTTACAAAACATGATTTATTTTTCCTTTTCGAACGATCTTCGCCACCCCTAAAAGCAAGATTATTTGCACACTTTGCATCACGAGATTTAGAGATCTAGACTCCTAGTTAATGTTCTTTTACCAGCGCCTACTGCTTTGAAAACGTTATTGTAAAACATAGGCATGAAGGTTATTTTCTTTTGGTTTTCAATAAGTGTATGATATAAATTAGTAGACATAGACCACAAGTAATAAAAAATATTACGATATTGTGACACATGAACCATCAAAGAGACTTAGGTTGTTTCGGTCAAAGAGATCATGACCCTAAACTGACAGTCATTAAGGCGGCAGAAGAGATTAGGCGGTGGATGTCTATCCGGTCAAGATTATAAGAATAAGAATACATTTATTTCGCATAGACCATACAAACGTTCGTTCGAAAAAAATTAGGTTGTTTCATATGAGATTTATCAACATTTGTCAAATGTCTTTGAGTTACATTCAAAGTTTCATATCAATAACCGCTAATCAAATCATGATCGAATTTGTGAGGGACTACCTCAGAATCGTTACCTTATAGCTTACTAGCGGTCCGCCCCGGCTTCGCACGGTTATGAAATATTTATAAACCTATCTCTTCAATCATTTATCTATTAAAAACCGCATCAAAATCCATTGGATAGTATTAAAGATTTAAGCATACAACGGGACATAGAGACAGAGGAAGCGACTTTGTTTTACACTATGTAGTGATATATAATAAGTACCTACCTTTGTAAAATTATCAAATCACGAAGCAGTAATGTAATTTGTTAGTGTTTTTGGTTTTGCTGCGCTAAAGTTCTTATTAATATCTATTTTTTTTCCTTTTTATAAGGAACTTAAACCCTGATAGACTGTTTTTACTTAGAGTCGTTTCTGGATAATTCTGACAAATTAAAGTTATTTTCGATAATTCGTAGTTTTTAGTTACTTCAAAATCGCCTCTGTGGTCGGGTCGGACAACAAAAAACAAAGAGAAAATGAGTATTTTCAATTTTATAATAAAATTTATATAGTATAATATAAAGTATAAATATAAACTATAAAATATAACGTTGCCCGCGATTGGATATGTCCCGGTTAGCGATAGGCTTACCACCTATTTTATTACATTATGGTACGTAGTATCTTTGGCCTATCGCGGAAGCCCACATTGTGCCTCTACCTACCTCTTAGGGGATATAGGCGTAAAGATGCTTTCTCATAACAAAAGATTACTAGGTATGAATTAAATAAATTGTAGGGAACATTTGTATACATATACTAATTGTATAACAATCCATATATCTATTAAATCACCGTTGTATATATAGACAAATACAGTTGTTACGGCTCGTTGTTACAAAGTTAGCACCCAAAGGCATATTCTTAATTATGTAGAGCCTGCGAAATATAATTTTCAAAGCAAAGAAACAAAGTAGTGAGCAAGTCCGCTAAGTGGGTTGCAGATAACGGAAGCTGCGATTACGAAGAGCAAATGAATGTTCCTCCCGCACCCCTCACACCCGCCCTTTGTGGTAGGGTTGACAAAATAATTACTATAGAAATGAATACGAATACATCGCAGTCAACGAAAGATAAAAATATCGAAATGTATTCAGTTCAGATCTATTAAGAAGTAATTGATATGATAATGACTAAAAATCTGGATTCATTTTTTAATTCTTAGGTACTAAATTAGTAAATACATGAAGGATAATATAGTGCATATAACCTTATCTAGTATCTTCACGACAGTATTCACGAAGAGGTAGTCAGAGGCACATCTAGGACATCCATGACTAGCCGAAGACATTTAATGTGACAATGTGATGGGTGGCAAACTTATTGCCAATTGAGAACTTATTTAATCTATGACTACGCTGCTTTTATTAGAAAACTGAAAAAACTCATTTATTGTTCGACCCGGGAATCGCATCTAAGAGAAATTTCAACACCGGATCACTAAACTTATCTTTGATTCAGATTAGCTACATATATATACGTAAGTTTTGCTACACATGCTATATTAACTTTGCTACGAACACATTACAGACATTCTTTCCAAATGGAAAATAGGAAATTAGAAAAACGTGCCACAACCCAATTCTAATGGAAAGGATAAAACTGAAATGGGTAACCAAATCATAAAAAGTATGTTGACTTATTCTGGTTATTCTCAAAATTTGTTTAGTATCACACTGTACGTATACACATAAAAATATAAAAAAAAACATTAGATAAAAGATAAAATATTAATCTTAGCATGCAATTACACTAAATTGTTCTATAATCTAAGCAAGACAGTAACAAACACATACGTGGTAACCCTAGAAACAGAAAAGATATCAATGTTGTTTAGGCATAATTAGGAGCGTTTCATAAAACCCTGAATTTTCTTAAACTATTTAGTTTGCTGTTTCTAAGTTACACCTATCCTTCTAATATTAAAAATGCGAAAGTTTGTATGTTTATCTGTTTGTTACTCCTTCACACAAAAACTGCTTAAACGATTTTCATATAATTTGGTACAAACATAGAGGGCAACTTAGATTAGTACATTATATAGTTTTTATCCCAAAAACATGTTTCTGTGGGACCATTAAAAACGCGGGTAAAGCTTCGAGCAATATAAAGCTAGTTCTCCATAAAAAAAATAAAAAATTGTTTTTTTCAGGTTTCATAGACCCATAAAATATTAATTAAAACTTCATATAAGGTAATAAAGAAACACATAATATAATGACATGCTATAAATAAATAATTAATTAATAATTGATTCAAATTGATTTATAATTAATATAATAATACAAAAAGTCGGTATCAATAAAATTAAACAATCTTATCACATATATCGGTGTCTATAGCATTGGCTTTTGTAACCAAAAGGCAGCCCTGAAACTCCATAAAAAAGTCTGGTATCAATAAAATTAAATAATATTATCACATATATCGATGTCTATAGCATTGGCTTTTGTAACCAAAAGGCAGCCCTGAAACTCCATGAAAAAGTCTGGTATCAATAAAATTAAACAATCTTGTCACATATTATATCGATGTCTATAGTATTGGCTTTTGTAACCAAAAGGCAGCCCTGAAACTCCATGAAAAAGTCTGGTATCAATAAAATTAAACAATCTTGTCACATATTATATCGATGTCTATAGTATTGGTTTTTGTAACCAAAAGGCAGCCCTGTAAACTCCATAAAAAAGTCTGGTATCAATAAAATTAAACAATCTTATCACATATATCGATGTCTATAGCAGTGGCTTTTGTAAGCAAAAGGCAGCCCTGTAAACTCTGTAAAAAAAGTCTGGTATCAATAAGATTAAACAATCTTATCACGTATGTCGATGTCTATAGCAGTGGCTTTTGTGACCAAAAGGCAGCCCTGTAAACTCTGTAAAAAAGTCTGGTATCAATAAGATTAAACAATCTTATCACGTATGTCGATGTCTATAGCAGTGGCTTTTGTGACCAAAAGGCAGCCCTGTAAGGCGGGCGGCGCGCCCACCGCAGCGGCACTAAACGAGTTTCCGCAAACATTTTAATGAATAACACCCCCAACCCCCTCCCCAAGAGCAGCCTGCAATGCGCTAATTAAACATTCGAGCCATATTGTTTCAGATACGATGTTGAAATTCGTTGCCTTAACAAATCATTTTGTAATTAATTTTGGCACTGTTTTTAATCAAATGAAGTAATAAGTTAAAATGGATTGAAAAATGGTATAAACTAGACATATAACAAGTGGAAAGAACATAGTATAAACTAAAGTATGTTTGTTCAGAAATAAACGTATTTTTGATCGATAAATTTAAATCGAAAAATTGATTTTCAGAATTTTTTTGACGACAGTTTTTTTTACAGATTAAAAACTAATATTTTTGAAAATTGATATTGAAACTGTGAACGAATTTAATTGTCTATGTTTTTATTTATCTTTTTTTACCTTATTTTATTTTTTTATGTCAATGTCATTAATATTAATTTATTGTTTTTTTAAGGTTGCAAAGATTGGTCAATATTCTTATGTGTGTATTTTTCTTTGTGTTAAATTAACTATAGGTAACTTTTGTATAGTAGGTATACTTGGTTACATGTGTTTAGTTGCTATTTTGAAATTTTTAATAAAATATGGTTAAATTATCTAAACGTTTAATTATTTTACAGTATAATCATAAGTTTTGCATTATAATACATGTCTAATGAAACTAATAGTAGCTTCCAAGATGTGTTACCATTAATTAATCTAAGGACTTTACTATTAACAACTTCATCTTTTATTTCGATTTTAAATGTTAAAGCTTTTTAAAGGCACTACCCAAAAGGATTCCAACCAAAATTAGCTTTTAATAAAATTATTAAACCGAAATCGATTACCATCATACACAAAATACAGTGCAAAGTTATAAACTTTAAATTAAATATAACGTATCATATAACGTATCATAAAATCTTGACCAAACTTAATTTGCAACACATGAGTAGCATCGGACTTTAAAAACTAATTGAATAAAATAGGCATATTATGACACTTCCTCGATTTTTCAAGTCAGTTAAAAGTGTAAGAGTGGCCTCTCTTCGGATATGAAATTACTAAGGAATTAAAAACCAAACAGCTCATCGTCACTCTTTACTTTTTGGTTATGTCTAGCTATTGACTCAAAGGTTAAAAGTTGAGTGTTTAAAATGTTATCCAATATGTGGCAACATTACTTAATACAAGATTTAGACAAATGTTAGAAGTTGTTCAGATAAAGTACATTTTTATAGAAATATCATGATTCGATATTTTTTTAACCCTCGACAGAAAAAAGAGGGCCGTTATAAGTTTGATGAAGTCTGTGTTTCTGTCTGTGGCATAACTTTTGAACGGATGGACCGATTTCGAGGCGGATCTTTTTAGAAAGTTGAGACAAATGTCTCTAGATAATATAATTAATTTAAGTGTTTTCGATGGTTGCCTAAAATATTTAATTTCAGGATTATTTTGAATTTAATTTAACAGATAATTAACTACTAGTTTAGTTTAACATATAATTCGAAATTTATATCGAATTATATAGTTTATAAACTATTTATAGATAGAAATTCTGAGAAAAAGACAATCGCGAAAAGAAAACAACACGGATACAAAGAACACAAACAATGGTTTTCTGTTTATGTACATAGTTTCGTTAATACATCATTTACTTATTTATAAGTTTATTTACACAGAATAAATTATCTAATAAACATAACCAATTAACAAGACCTAAGTTAATATTTTTATTCCAGTAATTTGCTATACATGTAAACCTATAAATAACTTAGGGGACAAAACAGCATAGAATAACTCAGGCAGATTAAAAACCGTAGGTACGTTTCAAACACACTCGGCTGCTGGGCTCAATTAGTTAATTAATCTTTTTTTCCGCGTTAAAATAGCATTTATAAACGAGACGCAAACCAGTGGGAACTGCCTTCCCTGTAACAAGCTTTGCGTAGGGTTGTCGCATAGTTACCAATTATTATATTATTTTATATATATATATATATATATAGTGGGGAGTCGCTGGATACAAGCGGCTGGTGACCGTGACTTGTGGCGCTCTTTGGGGGAGGCCTATGTCCAGCAGTGGACATCCTTCGGCTGATGATGATGATGATGATGACGATACTATTTTTTGAAATGGATGAATATGTAGTTTTAATAACGAGTACTTTATCTTGATTGAGCAAGTGGAAAAACTTATATTAAAAAATGAAAGTATCGTCATGTCTGAATCCCGCAAAAGGAAGGCAGAGGTGTGCCACGACTAGCCAAAGACACTAAGTCGCACAATATGATAGGTGAAAAATCTATCGCCAACGGGGTACATATCCCAGGCCCAACAACATTAATTAAGGAGACTGTTGAAAAAACATATTTTATATGAGTTGGCTGACATCGAACGTTCCTTCGATATCCGGATATCGAGCCTGGGACCTCATGGAGTCAAATCCAACAACTGGACCTCTAGATCACAGTGGTGATAAAAAAAGTAAGTTATAGTTAAGACAAAAAAGCCATAGTTTTTAATCACCAACATCCTGCTGATTGCGACTTAGGAAGGAAGACTCGTACAACACTTCGTTTTTTTGATGACAAAAAGTTTATTCAAAGTCTTTCACTTCTATCAGCAGCCCCCTATTCTTATTAAATTTATGATTTAAATTGATTGACAAGATATCGACTGCAAGAGACAAGAGAACGCCCAATAGTGTTTTTTAGTTGCATTTAAGTATCTAGGTAGTTTTATTAATAAAAATAGTGCAGCTTAGATTCCAAAAATTACAAGTACCGCACTATTTTATTCAAAGTTGATTCAAAATCTAACGGAAATTTTGAAACAGAAAAAAACCTAATGTAGCTTTCTATTTTGATATAAGATAGGCTATTGACTTCGTAGATAATGATATACTTTTAAGTGAAACTTTAACTTTGGCAATAAAAGGTCCACCGTTGCAATAGCTCAAGTCTTATTTAGAGAATCAACAACAATATGTGGAAATGTTCATAAATAAGCGTCAATGCTAACTTTTATAAATCAAAGCATAAAAAGTGTAGGCGTACTTCAAGTTAGTATATTGGGACCCATTTTTTATTTCTTGTTTGTATTAATGATTCACCCTATGATTAAATGTTAACCCTATTTGTGGACGATATTGGAGTTATACTAACAAAATACATGTAAACTTGAGGAAAAACAAATAAAACTAAAAGAAAATCATTGATTGACATATTTCAATCAACGGGATAACACTTTTTTTCTTTTTCTAAGAGCTTTTTAGTGGCTGCGAGCATTGAACGGATAATCAAACTAAATATCAGACATCAAAATGAAATAATGACAAGAGCGCACAAAAAATTTTTAGAAATCATCGTTGACGATCACTTAAACTGGGAAGCATGTTCCAAACTAAACAGATTTATCTACGTATTAAGAAGGTTAAAACAAAGATTAGGATAACTTTTCTAAAGCCAGCTTTACATTATTACTGCTCCTTTTTGTTCAGCAGATGTCCATGATCAGTGATTACTATTATCCATCGCATTGCCAGTTAGCCGGTGTGTTATTTCAAAAACAAAATATGTGTTGTAACAAAAATCGCCAACCCTACGCATACATAAGCTAACAGTGTTTAGTTATTTGCTGGCAGAGCGGACAGACAATAGGGATGGCGGGCATCGCTCTGGACCAGATAAGCTAGTGCTGGCAACTAGCTCGTAATTAACTCACTCATCTTGTATGTAGACATAGCTTTATATCCATGTCTACTTTTTAAATTAGCTTGTGTTATTGGCACTTTTTAAAAAAGGAAGCTTCTGTTTTGTTTTCTGTGGTCGTTTGAATGATTAGTAGATATGCTTAGGCCACCAATGTTCGTGTTCAGGTTTGATTCCCAACTGGCTTTATATTGGTGTGAAATGGTGTAGTTATTTAATGAGTGCTTAAATAACTTGCCTTTTCTTTTCACTACATTAGGGTTTGAGGGCAGGCATTTGTCTAACGAAATATTTTTTCTGTGACTCTTAACTAAACGCAGTTTATACTTTAGTATTTTTATGGATAAGTATTGTTCCTAACACCACATAAAACAATCAGATCGACATGTTTTATTTATTTATGTTCATTTGTGTACTATAAAATTTTAAATAAAAAAAGAAGTATGTTTACATCCATATCGGGAAAGAAACAAAAAAAACCCACGACTAGCCAAAGACTATGTCACATAATACATTATTAGAAGATTCTAAAAGAACACATTTTCTTTTTGTTGTTCGATGTATGCGATTCTTGTTGTCCGGGTGCGATTCCCAGGCAACAAAAAGAAAATGCGATTTTTCAAATTTTCTAATAAAAAAGATGTTGCTCGAGTTTGGATATTTGACCGGTTGGCGATATTCTTGCCACTTATTATATTGTGGGACTTAGTGTCTTCTGTTAGTCGTGGGTACCATGGTTGTCCTATGCCTACCTCTTCAGGGATATGGGCGAGGGATATGGAAGACCTTTTTTACTGTTTGTTTTGTTCAGAAAGGCTAACTCATTCATTTGCAGTCCGCATTTGTTGGCGTTCATTTCTTATTATGATACCATTTAATATATCTGATATGTAATGAAGAATAAAATTACCTATACTTGGAAATCTTTTTTTTTTCAGTTTAAACTAATTATTTAATACATTATTCCTTAAATAGTAAAATATGAAAGTTTAAAAACATTTCAGCCTTGTACCGGGATAATCATAAAATGGGATGATTTAAAATTGTCCCCTTAGCATGTCTTATTTTGAAACGACTTCGAGGAAAAAATTGTATTTTAAACTTCTATATACTTCTATGTACATTAATAGATTTCTCCGTTACTTCTGAACCGATTTTAAAAACTTGTTTTATTTGACGTATGTGCCTCTGAGTTGGTCCTATTGCAATCATGTCTGGATCATGGTGGAGTCCCAGGGAAGTCGAGGAAAATACTTAATTTTTAATCGAATTCTGAAAAAGAAAGAGGCGCTTACATTTTCTCTTTACAACAAAACATTTGCATTTTTATTCTGCAGAAAATAAATAAAGAAGTCTATGCATTTATAATGCTAAAGTTAGTAGAAGATTTTTCTACTTTTTCCTAAAACTAAATCCTTTCTGATCTTCACTATCGAAGAACTAAGAAGTAAAATCCTTACTGGCTGATGAATTACTTGGGGATAGTACAAAAAATTAACCGCCTTTAAAAGAAGGAGGAAGTTTTCAATTTACTGATCTACATTTTTGTATGTTTTTAAGCGATTACTTAGCCAATAACTATTGGATTTTGGATGGTTGTCTTTTAGAAAGCGGGGTCTTTATTTACTCGAGATCACGAGTTCTGATTCTGATTAGGTTGCGACAATTTTTTAGAGTTTTTTTAATTTTCATCTACTTAAATTTTGTGGGAATGAAACTGAAGTTTATTTTTACACCGATAAAAGGAAAAGGTTACATGTTCAACTCTTTATTAACCGATTATAAAAAAAAATATTCGAAGTAGGTACGTCCTTCCGAGACAGTCCTTTTGTCACCAAATCTGAATATGTTTGTGAAATCCCGGGGTAATCGAGTAAAATTCTTAATTTTTTGTCTACTTATGCCCGGTTTCTATAATCAATGAAACATAATCCGTAAGTTTAATAGCAATGAAGCGTTAATAATATTTAAAAAACAACCGTTGTTAATACAAATACTACTATCCGTAATCAAAACGACTCGTTTTTTAAATATATTAACAGGTTATTAGACGACATAATTTTGAAATCCAAGTTGGAGTTTAAATTTTTTATGAAACTGGAAAGCAAACAAATAATTGTTTGCTTTCATGACGGTAATACACATCATCTGTATATTGTACTATGCTCTTTTTTGTATTGTCATGTTTTTACATATTATATTACATTTTTTTTATATTATTTGTCGTTAACAGTGTTAAATCTTTACTTTGAGATATCTCATGAAAATAAAAAAAAAACAAAAAACATCTAAATTGCAAAGACAAGCTCGCAGTTTGACAACAAAGCTGCATGAAGTACATAAAGATGGCATTCATTAATCAAAATATGTTATGTATCATAAAATCAAAAGGCTTGTAGTCCTAGAACGCGTCGCTTCCTTTGTCCAAACTCATCCGTTTTGTTTTAACACCCCTTTTAACATTCATATATGTGCATAACTCCTTAAAGCGACTAAGGCTGTTTGCATACTGCCATAATTAAATAATCGGCCATGTTGGCCTGGGTTCCTTATGTTAAATATACCAAAAAAAAATATATAAAACTTTCATCTTTTAAACCTGCGTCTATTGTTATAAAAAACAGTTTTGAACAAAACTCAAACTCAAAAGTGTTGCAAATTTGAAATACGTAACTATAGTCACCTAAACCCATTAAAACATACGGTTTTGCATATATAAACGCAAGTATTTGATTTAAAGTTTTTTAAGCAATATATTGTATAGTCCTGAACGACATGGACGGAATAAATTAACCAAATATAATCAAAATTATTTTCTCTATCAAATAAAAGATCTAAATCAGACATCGAACGTTTTCATATAAAATAATTAGGCGCTGCAATAACCAACTTTCAACTATTTCATTAGGTACTAAGTTGCGATTGGATACATTATTTTTTCGAAAAATAGCAAATGCATCACTAAGCATAACTCAAAAACTAATCATCGTAAAATAATATGGGACCACCTCAAAATCATGTCCTTTATTTCTAAACAATAACCATCAAAATTGGATGGTTAGTGGCGAATGATCGCGAAACAAACTTAGAAACATATCGTAGAATTGAGAACCGCATCTTTCTTTTGGACTCGATTAAAAATAAAGAAAATACTATTCTCAATATCGACACTCCTTCGTTTTTTCGATAAATAAAAATATATGATTTTTAGTTATTTAGGACAAAGAAGTTGAGTTATATAAATTTAAGTTATTTAAAAAGAGGAAAAGAAGGAATTTGGATCCTGGATTTTATTTGAACTTGAGAAAATACATAATTAAACGTCAAGATGGTAATAATGATAACATAAAAGCATTTTTAACGGTTAAAGTAAAACTAAGTCTAAAGCGTTTAACGTAAAATATTTATTTTGTAGGTACCAAGCTTTATTGAGCTTTTTACATTTTTATTTACATGAGAGCGATATTTCAATATTTTATATTGCCTCGATACGAACTACATCGTTGAATTTAACCGCCCATAGATTTACTTTAATATATTGTATTAACGGTCGGTTGTTTCAACTCTTTCGTCAATATCAAATCGTTAAAGATTATATCAGTCACTGAATTATATTAAAATTGATATTTTTTCCTTTATTTTAATCTCAGATTTTCTCGCCTCATTTTTGGGCAAAATTCAAAGCAACGTTTAAAGTAACGTTAATCAACGGGTTAACTTTAAAATCTTTTCAGAAATTGTTTTGTTTGCCTTTCAGTCTAGCTAAAGTAAGTTATATGGTTTTGTTAATATTCTCTTGGATACCTTTACTTTACCTATATCTACAGTTTCAATTGTAGTGCTCAACTTGGTTTGAAGATAGTGTATGTAGATACAAACGCATAAAGCTTAACATCTGAACCTCAGGTTTGACAGCACACCAGTAGAATCTTTGTTGTTAGGTTAACTGTTCACTTGCGTCTTCGTTTAGCGAAGAATAGATTTTTGTACAAACTTTCTTAGCTTCAAAACTTAAACTTTAATACGAGATATTAGTATTTTAATTTAAAAAAAACCTAACCTGAACTCAGGTTTATAACTAAGTACGTATCAAATTTCATCAAAATCTGTCTAGCGGTTTAGCCGTGTAAGTATAACAGACAGACAGCCTGACAGACAGACAGACAGACAGATAGATAGGCAGACAGACTTTCACAATTCAGAATATTAGAATAGATTATATGCATTCACAGTATCAGAATGGATTATATTTAAAAAAAATATAAAACGCGCCTTATGTCTGAGCCTTATCCACGTCTCTGCTTGATATATTTATGATTAAGCAGCGAGTCCAAAGCGCGACATTGTCTTTGCGAAGCCCCTCTGTGGCGCCCCATCCGTCTTGCTTTCACGCCACTTCCCCCTTTCTTTACAGGCACGAGATTTTTTTAATTATGACGTTGAGCCTTTTTGTCTTCACTACAACAATAATCCTCATAGAATCTAAGTGTATTTCTTAATAGTCTTGTATTCGATTCCGGGGTATGAGATCCTAGTATGTTATTCACAAATAAAGTTGAATTTGTGAATTTGATTCGACGATTTTTTATCAAATTACGATGCAGTTAACATTATAATAATCTCAATTAAATTAAATTAATTAAGATTTCTCAACGCCGACAAAACATATCCGTAAAGATTAGCTAAAAATCGATCACTTCAGTTTTCAAATACTTAAAAACGTATTGAAATAGGTCCATTCGTTTTGTAGCTATGTTGCCATAGATAGACACACATAAGTACACGTCAAACTTTAATGTGTTGTGCCCCTTGTCCGAGGGGGGCTAAAAAGACTTTTGTAATCGTTATGTCGGATCAGTTGTTCACACGTCATGGGACATTTTTTTTATTTCTAATAAATATTATTTTCTTACATGTTTTTTTTTACTAAACCAATAAGTAGGTATCAATCGATATGCTTCGGCTAGTCGTGGGTAAGTCCTGGTTGCACCCACATTTGCCTACCTCTTCGGGGATACGGCGTTTAGGTATTTTTTTTAAATCTTCATTTCCCTTGATCATCGAATCACGCTTAAACGGATTTAACCGGTCTGGCTAATTGTTTTTTTTTTCGTTGTGAGAGAGTATATTTGAAGAAGGATCATAGTAAAAATTCAATCAGGACAACGTGTGTCGGTTCAGCTAGCATAAAATATTTTTAAGGTATATAAAAGATTATCAAAAACAAATCCCGACAAAATAACAAAATAAAGATGCTACAGAGTGAAGCTACGGCGTAGCGGCACTGGCGGCTTGCTCACGGAAGTTTTGATTACGTAGAGGAATTAATTTTCAGACGCGACGAAACTGTAGCGCGGTGGGAGGGGGTTCCCCCGCGGGGTGTGTGAAACAAAACTATCTCATCCGCACCTGAACAACGTAATAACAGCGCGGCCTTAAGTCATTTTCATAGAGATTGATAAAGGATTAGATTCCAAAGTGGAAATGCTTAAAAAATATCGTTATGAAAAATGCTCTATATATTTGTAGTTTATAAATATGTTGATGTATATACGAGTATTTTATTTAAAATTGAAATGAAATGAGATTTATTGGCGGAATATGTGTTAAGAACATATGTAAAAATACCTACATTTACTACCACATTGTGGTATGGAAATATTTAATTAATCTTTATCCCATTAAAATAATTTAATATTTTAGTCAAAGCATTTATTAATATTTACTGCAGCTTTATTATTTGTAACAATGTAAAAGATAGATTAATTTAAATCCTATCTACCGTACCACCATTTTAGAGCCTAGCCATCAGCAGAAGAAACGGCGAATAACTATACGGCAACCCGGCCTATAATCTATCTAAAATTGGGTGAGTAAAGTAAAATACTATGATAACGAAATTTTTACTAAAGAATTTTTACGAAATTTTTCTTTCTTAAAAATTTATAGAAATTTAGCTCTAGCACAAGACAAGTACTAAAATAAAAAAAAAACCTTGAGAGAAAACGAAAGTTATGGTTGTAACGAAATGTGTAATTCTGAGTACCTACTAAGCTCATTTAGTTGTTCATGAGTTCATTTAGTAGGTACTCAGAACTGTATCTATAAGTCATAGCGTCAACGGGAAAGAAAGGAATTAAAAATTTCGCCACTAGACTTGAATTCTTAGTAGCTCAAATGGTTAAAGCATTCGTCGGCATGAGATGAAAGGTTACAGGTTCAAATCCTTTCTGAAGCGAAATTCTATTATTAAAATTTATAGATAGTCAAATCATGTTTGTTTACTTTTTTAACTTGCTAAAAAAAATGTTATTTTCTTTTTTCTTAATATTGTAGGTGTGAAGAAAAAATAATATAACGACTTTGTGGCTCTCATTTTTTTAGAAAGATCGTCATTGATTTTGATTAACATTAACAGGTTTCTAATGCATGTATCAAAAAAAACTTTAAATTTAATTTTTATAGAAATTTACTGTTTAGGAGAGTCACTTGAGAGTCTTTCGCATTGTTTGTTATTTAAGTTGATGTTTTTTAAAGACCAGTGAATTTTCACGCTAATTTATTTTTGATCAACTTGAATTGTAACACTTTGCTTTCATATTTAGAGAATTTAGGACACAAGCTGGCAAATAAATCCAAATCATAACAAATACAACTTATAATTGACTTAAAAGATGTAAAATAATGAAATCTTTATTAAGTGGGAACGCGTTTTAATTCTCTATGGATAAATGATATTTTTTTGTGAAAATAAAAAACAAAATACATTTTTTTACCTCGACTAATCACATCCGTATTACATGAAAGATTCCCCGCCACTACAAGGGTATCGCAAACTAGATGCTATTCTAAATACATCAATTAGTTTTAATGATCTGAATATATGTATAAAAATTTAAAACAACAAAGAATAAAAAACTTAGTTTTTGAACTTAAAATCATACTTACTTAATAAATAAATCAGAAATAGTTTTGTAAAAAAATCAAGATTCCGATATGATTAAATGGCCATAAACAACATGTTTCCTAGTGGGGTCGGTCCACGCTGTTTGCTTCTTGCCTTTGTGAATACCTCTCGACATGCTATTAATATGAAAACAATTCGTCCCTCGCCAGTTACGCGGCTTTTACAATGCAGGCGCAATAAAATGACACAGATCAAGTGTCGACAAAGTATTCGATATTTTTTTTGTCAGTTGGTCGAGTGCTGTATTTGCTCTTTATCTCATGAAATCCTGTCGCTTTAGCACTAGTGCTAAAGTTAACTTCTTCCGTGTTGGAGACCCCTACCATACGATAGCTGCGTGTAACTTCTACAGTATCAATTCTTTGGTTCTCTTCGTGTTCTCTTACCATCAAGAAAATCTGCGTGTTTGCTATTATTGTTTTTAATTAATTATTTAAAGCATTAATCAAGTAGTATTTAGTGATATTTAGTTTTTTATTAAGAAGCTTTTATTATCTAGTAGTAAGTACGGATGTTGTTTAACTTGTGTTGTTATGACATAAACTCGTTCAAAATTTGTTAATCTGTTTTGACACTTGTATGATGACAGAGTTAATGTTGCTTTAACTAAAAATTAGGCATAGTAAAACTACAAAATACTTCTACAATTTCCTTACCATCGTCTAGGAACATAAAATATCAAACATTCATTTGACGGTTTTTAACAAAGTCATTCATTCATGGCCGAATAATCACATTACAAATAAAATGCACCTACGAATTAAAAGCCTCCTTAATTTTGTAGTCCGTTAAAAATGCTTTTTGTTTTAAGAAACTAAAAATTAGTTGTTTCATTTTGTTTTTAGATTTCACGTCATCGCATTTATATCACAAGTTGAGTTACTTTTTCCTGCAGAAGTCCCACTTTTCTGTCACTGCAGTGTACACTAAGCGATCCCCAAAGACTATGCATATGCGCACCGGCTGCAATCAGCGATTGCTCCCATTGTGGTGCAGATTAAAATTTTAGGGTTCACCCGCTAATGTGATTGCACTCTTTTCTCACTACGGAACCGCTCTACTCATGCCACTAATAGGAGCTATTATAGGGGCGGTGTGTTATTTTAATCACATTCAATATCTCTGTTGAGATTCTTTGGATGAGATAATTTTCATAATGGCCAAACAGTTGCTTTTTTGATGTCTTTTTTATTTCTATAAATAACAAGCGGCCCGCTCCGGCTTCGAACGGTTATGAAATATACATATAAATCTTTCTCTTCAATTATTTTATCTATTAAAAGAAACCGCATCAAAATCCGTTGCGTACTTTTAAAGATTTAAGCATACAAAGGGACGTGGGGACAGAGGAAGCGAATTTGTTTTATACCATAGTATATCCATATAGTTTTAGTCCATAGTATAAAACAAATTCGCTACATAATTATAGTGGCTAGCGGTCCTGACGAACTTCGTAAATTCGTTATGTAAAAAAAATTGTTTGACAAACTTTTATGTTTTTTAAATACTTGACAAAAATCGCAGTGGTGCAAAAATTTTGGGTTGCATAAGTATAAATTTTTCATGCCTTCGTAAAATCCTTTGTAAAATAGACCATCTGCCTTCCTTGCCAGGTAGCTCGTAAAAGGCAAAGGCTCACCGTCACTAACACCGTGACATCTGACAAGGTAGAGTTTAGCAGCGACTCGCCCGGATTGGTACCACCGCCTTACCTATTCCTGCCGCCATAACGTCATGACGTGTTCCGGTTAAGAGGGTAAGGTAGCCGGTAAAGTTACTTTTGGTCGAGGCCTAATATCCCGGCCTCAGGCTGGTAACGCACCATTACCACCTTTGGTGTCTGGCGGCGTGAATTCAAACATTAGGAAATCCGTCTGCTTGTTTGCCTTCCAAAATCATAAAAAAATGTACATTTAAGGGTTAAAATATAACAACATATAGGGGTATAAAATATATATGTCAATCGATTCGCACACATACCCGATATGCTCCCAAAATTTTATTAAAATCGATGTCCTTTCAGACAGGTTTAACGAAAGACCGCGACACGATAATTTTATATATTAGACCAAGGGTGAGTAAATCAGATCTAAACTGGTTCAAATGTTGAAAAAGTAAAGGATCTTGACGCCTGCAACCTCAAACATATAAGCAGAGGCAGACACCCGCGACTAGTTGGAGACATGGAGTCCTTTAATGTGACAGATGGTAAGCCTCTCGCCAACCGAGCACATATCCCAGATAATGTTTAAGAAAATTGATAGAAGAAGGCTTTACATTCACACAAAATAGGCTTTAAATCCAAATAAAATTATTAAATTTCGATCAAAGTTGTTCAAAGTTGTCAAAAAAGAATGATTTTGACATAAAATTTGGCACAATTGCAGTTTATTTGTACCTATATGTGTATGTGTGCTTATAAAGTGCGTTAAAACAATAAATAAAACATAACACATACTATCATACCATTGATGGCGATAAAAGATCATCGATGTCGCACGAACCATATTCGTAATATTTGGAACAAAGTAGTAGGTCCTGGTAAATAAAGATGGGGTTTTTATCAAAAAGATAATTAAGAATAGAACCTTGATAATATTTGAACATAATATTTTAATAATTTATATTGAATAATTACCTACAATTAAATTTTATTATGGTGGAATTTCGACCAATGGCGACTACTAGTAAAACTAAATATTTAATAGTCCACAGCTCCATCCGTTTTTGAGTTATAGATAAATAATACAAAAAAAACAGCAATGGAAATTGCAATACGATTTCCAACTACAAACAGAATAAAACCTTTTAATTTTAATTCCAGATTTCAATGGACGGAGAGATGATTGAATACACAAATTGATTGCACGGAGCTACCATTGTTGGTAGACGTTATCGGCCTCGCAAAGTTGATTAAACCGGCCCCCACCTCCCCATCTATCGACACTAATAGCTTATTCCGTCATTAAACTGATTTGTATACGTTTCAATTATTTTAAAATGTTCATTTTTTTTGGTTTTCGACTTTTTTTTTATAAGATAGCGGACAAGCAGGTGACTCTTTTGGTGGTTAAAGATAACCTTGTTAAATAAAAAACTATTGAAATCGTAAGTGCGTCGCTGACTTTTGGTCGAGATGTAGGCCAATTATACTCGTACAGGGTTACTTTGAAAGGATCAGCTAAATTTGAATATTGAGGAGTAAAGGCTTAAATGATAATGCATTTAAAATATATTTCCCGAATTGTAATTTTTACTTTTGTAAACATTCATTTAAAACAGAAAAAATGCTTCACTTGTTGTCACGCTATGTCGTACCTAGTACTAGTAATGACGTCACCAGCCTGCGAATGCGACTGCCTCCAGTGGAAACCAGTTTTATGCTCTGTTAACATTATAACCATGCATCTTGTATTTTGCGTTGGATAAAAATTATACATTGCTTTTTTAATTTTTAGTTTTAAAATAGATCGAAAGTGTTATTGATTTCGAATCGTTTTTCAAAATTTGGCTAGTGCTTTAGATGTAACCCTGTATAAGTCTACCTACTACTCCTCGATACTACCATTACGGTGACAGGGATAGGTAAGGCAGTAGCTTCCTACCCGGGCAAGTAATTGCACAGCACACTTCCAACAGTGGTAACAACCGCTCAACCTTTGCTTGCCTTTTACGAGCTTCTTGGAAGAAAGGCAGATAGTTTATTCTACACAGAAGACCCGAACCAACCTGGATTAATACCACCACCAAACTTTTTCTGCTGCCACAGCATCAATGCTCGTCATTGTTCGTTATTCCTAAGGTAAGAGTCGGTTGTGTCTTACAATGAAAAGAGCCGTTACATTAAAAAAAAGTTAAATTATTGATGTTAGGTACATGCATAATAAATTAAAAATTACTAATATTTTTCAAAACCGAGAGTTAGGTGTGTCAGAAAGAGCAAAAGAGTAGGATAAATTCAGTCGAAATGAGAGCGCTACAGAAAATCTGTGGTGTAACGCTCGCTAACCGCATTCGTAAGAGGAAGATCAAAAAAATGAGAGGTACACTCCGTTGACTTGGTCATGTGTACATAATGGACATATGAAATATTGACAAAGCAGATAAAGAATGCAAATGTGACTCCGGGATACTGAGATTGACTTTCCCCGATAAAATCCCTTGGATTTTTTGCGATGGTAGTGTCTAGATCCGAACTGGTCTGCGAGAATCTGGTATTTGGCTCTCGCTACGCTCTGTCAATCTCGTACGTGTCAATAACGGACTTAGCCTGAGATTATGTATATATATAATAGGCGATTTTGATCGTTAAATAGTTTAAACTTTAAGCCGTAAATAAACTTTTGCTCGCGGTCTCACATCCCGGCCTAAGTTTTGCAACGCACCATTACTGCCTTTGGTGTCTCTAGGCGGCCTGAATGTCTTACCATCAGGAAATCCGTCTGCTTGTTTGCCTTCCATTATCATAAAGAAAAGGGATGACACCACTTTGTTTATTGACACTTATATTCAATAATAACAAAATGTTCATTTTTAGCGGAAATTTATTTGAAAAAAAAACACAGTTTTAAAACGAAGCGAATAAGCAGACAATTTAATAAAATCAAAAATACACACCGCATTAGAAATGAAAGGAAAGTCTTAACTAATAAGTACCTGTTATTATTATTATAAATATCAAATACATCCCGTTAATAAATTATAAAATTTTCCAAAATATCCTCCATAATACGCCAAAGCGGATTATCAATAAACATTAATACAAACATCTCATTTCAAATAAAATCTCAACGGAATATCACTTGATTTTCATTCGGCTCGCATTTTGCGAAGCATTCATTCAATATTTTGGTATAAAATAAATGTATTCAATATTCAATATTAATGTATTCAGCGGCGCCGGGCCGCAATTTTCATTTTGTAATTTTTACCGAGTGCGCATTCGAAAAGCCAGCGCTTCTCAATGTTCGGTGACAAATAATATTAATAGCTACTTATGCAAACGTGAGTATGTATATCCAGTTTCGATGTGAGGGTAACTGTACTTAGTGATTGTCATAATTTTATTATATTAACATAATTATATTATATTTAATATTTTTCAACGTATTGGTCCGGGCTCCTTTGCAGTATAGACCATCTGCCTTCCTGCCAGTCAACTCGTAAAAGGCGAGCATAGGCTTACCGTCACTATCACCGTGACATCTGACTAGGTGGTAGAGTTTCGCAGCGACTCACCTGGATTATTACCACCGCCTTACCCATTCCTTCCGCCATAACGTCATGACGCGTTCCGGTTTGGACGGTGAGGTAGCCGGTAAACTTACTTTTGCTCGAGGCCTAACATCCCGGCCTAAGGTTGGCAACGCACCATAACCACCTTTGGTGTTTCTAGGAGACGTGAATTTCTTAACATCAGGAAGTCCGTCTGCTTGTTTGCCTTCCAATATCATAAAAAAATATATAATAATATAAACATTAGTTCGCCCTGAACTGAGACCTCGCGAGGAGCCAATAGATTCTTATATGATTTCAACACTCCGTCATTCACCACATGGTTTGAAACGAATGTAATAATAAAACTTTACAGCAAAACAATCGTATGAATGGCTTTGGAGTAGTGCGTAAATAATGATATGCATAATTTTCTTTTACTGCAGGGAGTTCAATTGCAAAAAATGCAGGGAATGCAATTGATTTTACAGTCTTAAATCCGATAATAAAATAGAAATAGTAATATTAACAACAATAAACCCAAATATACAAAATTAATTACAATAAATTACAATAAAATTATAAATTCTATCATATTAGTGGCTTTTGAGACGCGTATAAATAAATGCACAACTTTTTTGCGGCACTGAGTTCATGTAGTTGATCTTTCAGTCTTAACATCGATAACATAATAAAAACATAGAAAGAAGTTTATTAAAACAAAAAAAAATGTCGCCTCTGTGGTCTAGCGGTTCAGTTGCTGGACTTGACTGCATGAGGTCCTGGGTTCGAATCCCGGGTCGGGCAACAAACCAATTTTCTAATAAAAAACAATGTTGCTCGAGATAGGATATGTGCCCGGTTGGCGATAGGCTTGCCACCTATTACATTGTGGGACTTAGTATCTTCGGCTAGTCGTGGGTACCCTGATTGTGCCTCTGCCTACCTTTTCGGGGATATGGGCGTGAAGATACTTTTTTTTCAACAAAAAATCCGAGTAAGAAATGAGATAAGTACGAAATAAGATATTACGATTAAAAAAAAGATTTTTATGAAGAGTCTCTAAAATGTATTTAATCTATAATGTACCACTATACTAGGTATTTTTTGTTATTATTTGTGTAACTACTAGCATTTGCTAAGTTTTTTTGTTTGTACAATTTTTACGCGTTTAACCTGCGAATTTCGAATAGAATTTTATTATATTTTTAATAAGGTAGTAAATATTGATAAATACATGACGTATTTGATCAAGTGATTCCATATGCAGAAACGTAATCTAAACTATATTACACTAGCCGACCCAAAAAATCGCTTGACATTAAGTTGTACTAAAAGTTTGTAAGGATTAAAGCATTGTTTTCCTATTACTATTTTCGTATTGCAGATCCAAATTTAGAATTTACGTCAAAACTTAGTTTAGTTTGTTGCAAAAATAAAAATACTTACCCAAAAATCTTGTATCCAAGCCTAATTTTCCTAACATATTTTTTACTGACTACAAAAAAGAGGGAGTTACTAATAATTTGTGTTCTTATATGTTTGTACGAGATTACTCCGCCAATTAAGAATAGTTTTTGATAACTATTTTTAAATAAAGTCATATTTGTGGTCCAAATCAGATTGACCAAAATTTAAGAATAGTTTTTTAATTGTACTTCGTAATTCATATTTCCGTATCTCTAGGTGACATACCTATTTAGGTCATTTGACTTAAGTTATTTTCTACATAGACAACACTTATTTCTAACCATCTGGAAAATCGTATTATTTTATACCTAGCCTCACTAATAGAAACTAATAAGCTCTTCTTATATTAAGCTTAATAGTAATTGTTATAATTGCGGCTGGTGACCGTGACTTATGTCCCACTTTATATTATTACTTATGGGGAGGCCTATGTTCAGCAGTAGACGTCCTCCGGCTGATGATGATGATGAATATTTGTTAAGCTCTATGATATGCAAACACCATTCGTATTGACAATTTATTTATTAACAGATACACACCAATACAATGAAAATTTTATAAAAACCAATAGGTATTGTGATTGTGAATTCAGATTACAATAGGAAATACACAAAGTAAAGTTATCAATTTTAAACTCACATTTGTTGTGAGCGAGACTAGCGGTTCTCAAACTTGCTCATATTTTATTTTAGGTTCTTATTTAAAATGTTATCAATTTTTGTTATGTTGTTAATTATCAACAAAAATATCATATAAAGAGAAAACCCGGGAAAATTGCAAGGAAAGTGGAAAAAAACACACTTATTTTTTCCATACAAACTATTAGTAGCTGTTAATGGCAAGGGATAAGAAATCCGATTCGGATAGTATTGAATGTTAACGACTATAACGAAACAAAGTTTGTAAATCGATACGTACCAAAGCACCAATCTTATTAATAAACGCGGAGTAAAGTACGCAACGGTTTAACCTTGTATTAGTGTTTATTGCAATGAAAATACAGAGTATAATAATAACTTTATTTTACTTCAACGTTAGTTCATGTATATTAATAACGGCAAGGAAACAAAGTGTAATTTATTGAGCGGTTTGTTACCTTCGTCTTAAGGTATGTGCAGATGAAAACAAGCAAAAGTGTATTTTTTATGCTAAAGGAAGGCAAAAAATTCACGCCGTCGCCGCCAGACACCAAAGATGGTAATGGTGCGTTGCCAACCTGAGGTCAGGATGTTAGGCCTCGAGCAAAAGTAAGTTTACCGGCTACCTTACCCTCCGAACCGGATACGTCATGACGTTATGGCGGCAGGAATAAGTGAGGCAGTGTTACCTATCCGGGCGAGTCGCTGCGAAACTCTACCACCTAGTCAGATGTCACCGTGTTAGTGATGATAAGCTAGGCTCGTCTTTTACGAGCTACCTGTATTTTGACGGCAAAACGAACACGAGAATATATTTAATGGCAACGACGATGATGATAACGACGAAGGAATTTGTATAATAAACTAGCTGTCCCGGCGAAATTCGTTCCACCCGTTCAGTTTGTATGGATAAAAGTAGTGTTGTTTTTCTTAGTTTTCTCGCAAGTTTTTTCATTTTTCTTATCTTTTAAACCTTCCCTGGACTTGAACAAATAATTCAAAACCAAAATTAGCGAAATCGGTTCAGTTGTTCTCGAGTTTTAGCGAGACTAACGAACAGCAATTGATTTATATATATATTGATACTATATATTATTGCTCAAATAAAATTGTTTAATTTGATCACTTTCCATCAGGTGACCCACTTGCTCGTTTGCCTCCTCTTGTGTAAAAAACCTGTGAAATAGCTGGAATCGGTTTTTGAAGTTATTCACTACATTTCACAAGTTAACAAATATTTATTTCGTTATCAGCTCACAAAAAATATTTGTTTACTTTTTATTTATTTATTCAATTCTTTATTGTACACAATTTATGACTTAAAATATGGACAGCCAACCCTAAAATTTAGAATCTGTGATGAAACAGTGAGAGGCATCATGCACAATATATAAATAATCTAAACGTAGTAACAATATAAAAAAAAACTCAACAATGACATACTTTAAAGCAATGTAACTAATATAAATAAATCTATATAAATAAGAAACCTGAAAATCACAAATTGTTATGCAAGTGTTAAGTAATACTCTTTCAACCGTTTTTAGAAGATGGGCAGCGATAAGTAAAGAAATTTGAGTAACAATGAGAGTGGGATACAGGAAAACGAAGTATTGAGTTACGACTATATTTATTTTGTACAATCTAATTTTGTATCAATTTACCTATTTACCAAACACTGTGCTATTTGTGTTTTGCTATTCTCTTTTGTTTCAAACGATGGCCCATTCCTGTGGTTTGAAAATGTTTATTTTGATACAATCTAATCTGTATAATTTCATTGTTTATGATGTATTCGTCAACCATTATTTAATTAAGATTGGTAGTATTCGTTTAACCGCAAAATAGATAAAAGCTCTTGCAATTGGCAAGCAATTTTCTATTTTCCTATATTCTTATTGCAATTTCAGTACCTAGGTATGTAATAGCATATAAGCCGTCAAACGCTTGAATGTTATTTATATATTAGTACGTGATGCCAAAACTTTGGACCCCTTTTTACGAAAATTGCGAGGACGCAGGAGCATGAAATTTGACACACTTATAGTTTATGTGTAGGAGAAGAGCAGAACGCTAATATTTTTCAGTAATAATGCTTATAAAGTACAATAAATAAAACATTACCCACACTACCATGCATTTGACATACACAAAGATCACAGATGGCGCACTAAAAAGTTTGGAAACAACGTAGCTAGTCTCGAGAAATAAAGATTGCGTTCTTATTACCAAGATATTGAAATTTATTATGGTCGAATTTCGACCAACGGGCGACCACTAGTATATATAAATTTTCAATAAAAATGGCTTTAATTTTTACTGATAGATAAAAATTAAAGTCAGTTAGTAGGCAACTGCTAGTTAAAACATTTACAATATTTAATAAATGTATCTTCACGCCCATATCCCCTAAGAGGCAGGCAGAAACACAACCAGGGCACCCACAACTAGCCGAAGACACTAAGTCCCAAGGTGTCAAGCCTATCTCCAACCGGGCACATATCCAATCCCAAGCAACATTTTTTATTAGGAAATTGGATAAACCCATTTTTTTTTATTGCCTGACCCGAAATTCGAACCCGGGACCTCATGCAGTCAAGTCCAACACCTGAACCTTTAGAGCACAGAGGGCTATTACAATATTGATTTTTATATTTTTTGTTGATAAGAACGCCATCTTCATTTCGTAACACCAACTAGGTACTTTGTTTCCAAACTTTTTAGTGCACCAGCTGTGATCTTTTGTCGTTATCATCAATATATTTGTTTGTGTGTGGCAAATGCATGGTAGTATAGGTAATGTTTTATTTATTGGTTTAATGTACTTTATAAGCATTTTTATTGAAAAATATTAGTGTTATGCATTTCTCCTACACATAAACACTAGTGTGCCAAATTTTATGTTCCTAGGTCCGCGCAATTTTCGTAAAAAGGGGTCCAAAGCTTTGGCATCACGTATTAATATAAAGACAATGTAAACTTAGCCAACAATAAATTAATAATCTTAATTAAACTGATATACGACTTGTTTTTTCCAGTACATAGATAAAAAAAATAATTTAATGAAAACCTAAAATAGGCTAACAAAGGGAGTAAAAAGACTCTAGATAAATGTTAAGAACCCGAGCCTCTCGGTAAGTCAATATAGTTAGGTGTGTACGCTAGCCACGCGACCAATGAAGCGGTCAATACCTACCCAACACATAACATGAGGTTAATTTCCCCAGAAAATGCAAAAACTAGTACTCATCATAGGATTCAGACGACAATGTTTTAAGGTAGGTATAAACATTCACAGTGACCCATTACTTCAACCATATCCTAGGTGAGTAAGGGTATTGTTGGAAGGTATATTGTGGTTCCTTTTCTTTATATCCCTTGTCTTTGTGTCGCGCACTATGACAGCGTTAATTAGTTGGTGCCTCATGCGTGTCGCGAACGTCAGCGAAGTAATCAATCTTGCACCTGAATTTACACAGAGTAAGGTAAC
>NJDD01000367.1:109880-138255 GCA_002245505.1 Calephelis nemesis
GTAGAGGAGTAGACTATTTGTGCTCAGTAACCGAAAACGTGTATGAGATATATATAGAATAAATATAAACAATTTGTTAAATCGTAAGACAGGTAAAATTTTATGAAAACGTAAAAATTAAAAAAAATATGTAACCTTGTAATGTAACAAGCCTAATGATAGATAAAGACATTTTTGAAAGTTTGCACCAAACGGTGCTATTAACATCAAATAGTCAAATAGATTATACATATCGAAACGGCACTATATTTGCCTAACGAATTAAAACAGAAAAATTGTTTAGTTGTTTGCAGCTATATTTTTTTATCTATTGCACTAAATTAATTTTTAGCAAGTATAGAATTAATCTCCGTTAAATTATTTCGACAATAGTACGCAAAATATCTTGATTCCTTAATTAACAAGGCTATAATACTAAAAATAGTTGCCAAAATAAGGCGAAAAAAAATTTTTCGATCGTAAAGCACTCTCTGATGCTTCGCATCATGAGTCGTGCAATAGTTTAAAATTAAAAAAAAACAAGCTATTATAAATAATCCAGACTAAAAAGTAAAAAATAAATATTAGTTAACAAAAACTAAAAAACACGCTTTTTATACAAAACCGAACTAAAAAAATAGAAAATAAATTTTAATGAATGTAAATTAAGAAAATAGTGTTAAAAATTTCAATGAATATAAATTAATAATAGTGTGAATAAAAAAAAATATTTTATTTTAAAAAAAGTGTTATTTATTATATTTTTTAAAACATTTTCTTTTTGTTTATCTGCCCGGGGATCGAACCCAGAACTGGACCACTTGACCGTACATGCGGCAAATTGATATTGATGAAGGGAGGAAAATATTTAAGAAATAAATATTTCATAGGGTTTCACATTGGGATTAGATTATTGTTTTTTCGAAAGATTGCAATTGTGTTCGAAACGGTCCACACAAATTTCAAACAAGATAAATAAAAAATGTTGCACTATATAACTCAAAAACCACTAGCCCGATCGTGGTAAAACTTATATTGCACCACCTTGAAATCATGACCTAACATTCTCAAAACATACAAAAACATGCAGTCCAATTGAGAATCTCCTCTTTTTTTGGAGTCGGTTAGTAAATCAATCAACTTAAATTTATTTTTAGTGGTACGCAATAAAGCATTCATTTGAATGAATAAAAAAAAGTATCTTCACGCCGATATCCTCGAAGCGGTAGGCAGAGGCACAACCAGGGCACCCACGACTAGGGTGAAGATACTAAGTCCCACAATGTAATAGGTGGCAAAGCCTATCGACAACCGGGCATATATTATCCTATCCCGACCAACATTATTTTTTAATTAGAAAATTGAAAAAAACCAATTTTCTTTTTGTTGCCCGACCCGGGATTCGAACCCGCTAGACCACTGAACCGCTAGACCACACAGGCGATTATTTTTTTATTATTTATATTTATTACTTGACTGAATAACTCGAGAAATGTACAATCGCAGCTTTCATTTGATATATAGAAGAGGACAAATTAGATTTAAAGGAAGATTATGTCAAACGTTGCCGAGAAGTGGGAAATCTGATCGAAGGTGTCCCTTATCTTTTAAACTTCTTACCACTTCAGTTAAACTCCTTTGGCAAGATAACCAATTTTCAAGACCTTTATTGAAAAGAAACTTTTTGCGTTGTAAGACGTTTTACATTGGTGGTAATTTTGTTGAGCACTAACTAAACTTATTTTAATTTATCGCTGTCTTCTTTTAACGAAAGTAACAGAAAGAGACAAAACACTTTTAGTGCTGTCAAATTAGACAGTACACGTCATTTCTATAGACGTTTAATCTATCACTCGGAAAACGTAGCTTAAAAACATCACAATTTGATAAGTTCGGACTAATCTGACATGTCTAAAACGTTCCATCTCTTTTGTTTTTGTTTCGTTTGAAAAAGATAGCATGCATCTAAAATAAGTTTAGTTTGTGAACAGCAGAATTACCACCATTTTGTTCATAAAACATAAACTTAAGTATGTACGAAAATTTACTACAATAAATTTCGAGATCCATTTTCACTTTAGAACGGCTGAATGGAATTCTATGGGATATGATATTCTCGGGATTGGATTGGTAATGCCACCTACACAGTGTGGATAAGTACCAAATCGTGGATGCCCTGGTTTGCACCTCTGCTTATCGGTTCGGAGATACGTGCGTAAAGTTACTTTTACTCCTTCAAAATAATCCTAATTTTATTGTAGTTAAGTACAAAAAATACGGCAACAAATACAATATTTTGCAACATTTTTTTGTACTACATACAAACTAAAACTACAATAGGATGTGTAGAATACACTAGAAAGTGCCTATTCAATATTTTTTAAAAACACTCAAATTATATCAGTTAGGAAACACGTCCCGTAGAAGAGTCGAGTCTTTAGCCTTTCGAATGAAAAAATAGTAGCTAAAGAAAAAAAATGACAATCGCACGACATCAAATAGTCTGTTTTTTGTTATTGTTTTACATATTTTATTAGTTTAGTAATTATTGTTAGATATGTTTGATACCTAAATACAACCAGATACAACTAAAACCGGCTTGAAAATACTTATTAAGGCCCCATACGTCTTAGTCAGCCAAAAGAGCCAATGGCCGTACTCCCCCGTTCCATGATTACTATGAAATATTGCGTTCTAAAGTAAACGTCTTAAGCGACAAATCACTATTTTTGACACTATAAAAGTAACTTGAAAAGAGTATAAAAACTGAAACACTTTTAGGTATAGTACTTATCTATGTTTATGTTCAATCTGATGTCGATATTTTCACAATTGAAGTAGACAGTTGGGTTTTGCTTTCAAAAAAGGGTTAACTTTTTGATTTTGAAGTTATACTTCTTTTGGCGCGTTAGGAAAAAATGATGAGGGTAAATTTTTACGATGCGTGCGCTCACCGTCACGAAAAACCGACATGATGAAGTTAGCTATAGATAACATTTTAGTTTTTCAAAAAAAGGTACCAACAAAGTAAAAGTAAGGACATCTACGTATGTTTGCGTGACAACTGACAACTGTATTCACAATTTTTCTTTATTTCAATGGTTAGTGTCATTTTGTCTACAAATGTAAAATAAGGCAAAAGATAAAATTTTTAAAAAGATTTTTATCTTATTACGCCGAAGAAGTATAACTTCTAACGCGTGTACATAAGTACACACACAATTATTTTTTTCTATCGAGCAAAGTGAAATGAATCTTGTTTTGGAAACACTAGTCTTATAAAGCATATTAATGTTAATCTTGTGTATTTTTGTCACCAAGATCCATGATTGCTTTGTATGAAAAAACATTATATTGCTGACATATTTTAGCATACATGGACCCTTAACTTAAAAATTATGTTAGATTGGATTGATTAATTAATAATGTATTCACTGTTTAAACCCGTAACTACTCCTTTTCCCCATATCTTAAAAGATTTTCACAAGAATTAAATTCCTAGGCTAAAAAAGGAGTAAGTGAAAACTAATTATTTGCGGAATATGTTTGTACAAGATGTTACAAAAATAATTTAGTACTAGCTTCCGCCCGCGACTCCGTCCTCGCGGATGTCAGTCTAAAACTGAAAAATGAAGATTTTTTTTTCTACGTATTTTTTTTTTCAGGATAAAAAGTATCCTATTTTATCCCGAGGATAACAAGGTATAATTATACCAAGTTTCATCGAAATCTAACAGTTAGTTTTCAAGTGATGCCTGAACATACAGACAGACAGACCGATAAAAAAATTTTTTATCACATATTTGGGTTTGGTATCGATCCAGTAACACCCCCTGCTATGCTATTTATTTTTTCAATATTTTCAATGTACAGAATTGACCCTTTTTCAGATTTATTATATGTATAGATATCAACATGTAGAATATGTTTTGGTATGTATTATAAACACAAAAAATATAATTTAACTACATGTTCCTGCTTTAATTTTTGTTCTAATTATTTATATTTGTAACCATTGTTATCACGTAGTACCTCTCTCTACCGTAATGTAGAACAAATAAAAGATTAAGAGATTTTTTTTATGTTAATCCCTTCCATTCCATTTCCATTAATAATAGAAATCTCTTAATAGAGAGAGTTAAATACTCCTAGGCTAAAAAAGCGGTAAGCGAAAACTAATTATCAATAGTATATACATAGAAAGTATAATGTACAAGTCGAAAATAGTTATAATGTCTGAGTTAATCTAGTTTGCGTGTACTTATGTGTTCATATTTCGACAAAGAGCCACAAAAAAATGATCAGATGCAAACAAAAACGGGACCCCTTTTGTATATTATCTACTTTCCGCGGATTCTTCGAGCGTATTATTGTGCGCTCTTTAACAAACTGCATTCGAAATTAAAATTTCTCATTCTCCCTCCCCCCAGTAAGGGACAGGAGCGGGATCACTTTTGATTATATTCCCCCCACCGCAACGTAATTGGGATATTTTGTTGGCACAACAATGGCTTGCACATTCACTCGTTTTAGGTATTATAACATTTTTCCTATTCTTTGTTATGATGCTGTGTCGTTTTATTCTTAATCTTGCATCGGAGTGATTGCTGTCTTTTGAAATACAATAATATACTTAACTAATGATATTTGCTTTAATGTTCTTATTTTTAAATGTTCTTCAAAAATCTAAATAGTAATATTTTTTTCTTTAGATTTAAATATGTATTATGAGCATCTTGAAAACCAGGTAT
This sequence comes from Calephelis nemesis, assembly GCA_002245505.1. Taxonomy (NCBI): domain Eukaryota; kingdom Metazoa; phylum Arthropoda; class Insecta; order Lepidoptera; family Riodinidae; genus Calephelis; species Calephelis nemesis. Next base: position 114,611 of record NJDD01000367.1, read on the forward strand.
TTAATAGCTATTTTTCAAATGCAATTTTCAGCTAGGTCTAATATTGTTTTTTTTCTAACAATGGGTTAGGTATGTTTGTGTTAAACGTTACCAACTTCCATACTATAATTTTTAGTTTTTAAAATTATGTATTAATTACTTATTTTGAAAAATATTTTGTTTTTCTTTTTACCTAAACGTTTAAAATAAATGATTTCTTATTTATTTAATTAGTTAAAAAATCAATAACACCGCTCTAAGATGTAAACGCGAAATCAATAAGTTCATTTTATAATAAACTAACTATACCGGCGAACTTCGCCCCATCCGTTCAGTTTGTAGGAGAAACATAAAGTACTGTTTTTCTCATTTTCCCTGCAATTTTCCTGGATTTTATCCTTTTATGAACTTTTGATGACAATAACTGTAACAACAAAAAAAGAATTATTCAAATCGGTTCAGTCGCTCGGAAGTTATGCTTTTACCAACACATTTACCAATTTATTTAATGTAATAAGGGCTTAAATGATTAAAACATTGTAAAATATGTATTCTTACATTAGTAATTTAAAATAGTAATAATTATCTACTAATTAAAAAAAACAAATCAACTAATTAATTTAAAAATAATGATAAACATTAAGTTTACCCACGCGCCAAGGCTGTAAATTATTATTACTGTAGCTTTTAGTTTACAGTGACAAAGTGACATTCTCGACGAGGATAAACTCGCGGGCACACCTAGTTTAATATTTCTCCAACCGCATGTTGTAGTACCTAAAGATTATTTTCATCTCAAAGGTATGATTAAACCTTTTATCTCGTGCTCTTTTACGCTACCTACTCACGTAAGTTGGAAAATAATTACTGGTGTTCCTTTGAATTGGAACGTTATTATATTGTTTTATAAACGTTTTAAAAATATTAAATCGTGTTTATTCTTTGTCAAACTGTATTTTTAGTAATAATATTTTTTAAAAGTACAGTCACGCCCGTATCACAGGAAAGGTTGACAAAGGTGCAACCAGGACACTAACGACTAAGACGAAGTTCAATTCATATCACTGTGATTTGACATGTAAAGGCGATTTGTTTAATCGTGTTTTTGTAAAGATATTTTTTAAAAGTACAGTCACGCCCGTATTACAGGAAAGGTTGGCAGAGGTGCAACCAGGACACCAATGACTAGGTGAAGTCACTAAGTCACGCAATGTAGTATGACATATAAATGCTATTTTGTCGCTAATAAACGATCTTAACCAAAGAACACTAGCGTCAAAAACATAACAGAAACATTTTGGGAATTGGTGTTTAATCGATGTTCAAACGGCCCGAATAATAGGAATATCTACATATATTAGCAATTTTCAAAGTCTTATTGAATTCTTCTTTGAGGAAATTCTGCAAATATGAATACAGTGCTATTTAAATTATGCGCTTCGGCTATGTTCGTCAAGCTTCGGAAATCCGAATGTATTTTAAAGATATCTATATAGAATTTTTATTACATAATTAATCATTTCGCTTAAATTTAGATAAATTAAGCCAATTTAAAAATAAAAGTATGAAGTGTAAAAAGAGTAAAAATGTAAAGCCGAAGCGCAAAATTAAAATAGTAGTACTATAATATATTTGCAATACAAAATACAATTTACTCATAGAAATCGAAGTAGGTTTTCTGTAGGATTCCTGCAATTAAATAATTAAGTATGTTTATAATTTATTTTAATCTTTACGTAGTAACCAAAGGAGGAAGATATATTTTGTTATACAGGCTTACAGGCTAATATGGGTTCTCATGTGTCTTAGGTTATATTACCTATATGTAAAACTTTATTAAGACCAATAAATCTTTAATTCGATTTATTGGATTTAGGTCATTTCGAACACGAATTCAGTGCAGTTACAAAGTTAGTGTAAATTGAAAAAAGAAAACGACTTCCTCACTGTATTCAGTAGTAAGTTCGTAAAAGTATTAATTTACGGAAGTACTGGATCGCGAACGAATGAGACCGGAACCTCACTCGCTGGCCAAAGATATTTCACGTTCCACTCAATCTGAGTGGTCGGAATAAAAAGGTTTCCACTCGGTTTACACCTGAGTAGACTAACCCAATCTACCACGAAAGTATTCGTATCGGAAAACCGTCGCCGTATATTTCCAATACATTTAGTTATCTCCATGTTTGTGTAGGTTTAATACTCAAAGATTTTAACTAGTGGTCGCCCATTCGTCGAAATTCGACCAAAATAAATTTAAATATCTTGTTGATAAAAACGCCATCATTTCTCAAGACCAACTACTTTGTTTCCAAACTTTTTAGTGCGCCGTCTGTGATCTTTTATCGTTATCAGCAATATATTTGTTTGTTTGTGTCAAATGCACCATGCATTTGTTGTGTGGGTAATGTTTTGTTTATTGATTTAATCTACTTTATAAGCTTTATTATTGAAAAATATTATCGTTTTGCACTTCTCCTACACATAAACTATACGTGTGCCAAATTATGCTCCTGCGTCCGCGCAATTTTCGTAAAAAGAAGTTCAAAGTTTTGGAAACATGTATTAATACAGGTATAGACTAGTAACTCGACGTATGGATTTAATTTTATTAATTCGCCTTTGTTTTTTGTGTCTGTCATTTACTCGGCCAACAACCAATCAATTTTAATGGTTTTATGTGGAAGGTTGGTTATGATTGCGAGGTCGCATATTTAGGTCCGGATCCTCTGAGTAGAATACACCATCTTTCTACCATATAGCTCGTAAAAGGCGACTTGTTAAAATATAGGTCATTGCCGACAAGACCAGTGGTGGTAGAGTGCTTGCAGTAACTTGCCCGGGTATGGACAAGTTACTGCAAGCCTTACCTATTCCTGTCCGTTTCTGTCATACTCGTTCTGTCATATTCCGCTCCGGATAGTGAGGTAAACGGTAGACTTTCACTATTGACCAACATCCCGACTACAGGACAGAGACACACCTACCACATCTATGGTGTCTGCAGTCCACAGTTATCTCTTACTATCAGGAGAGCTGTGTAATTGTTCGCTGGTCTCTCACATAAGAAAATATCACGATCGGATAACTGTTTCTTGTATAATTTATTCTTTATAACGCATAAAATGCAATTTCTTTTTCGTCGACGATGAAGTCGTAAAATGTTTTACAAATAAATTCATAACTTTTTTTGGGGGACCATCTCAGAACCATTCACTACCTTCCAAAAAAAGCACAATGAAATTTTAGCTTTTGAAAAAAAAACATAATGAAAGGTGAGGTAGCTATGAAATCGGTAACGGTTTTTTTGCAATTTTAATCCGCTCAAAAAATTACACTACGAAAATCCATAAGCTCAGGTCTCAGAAAAACCTTTATTAGTCTTTATTAAAGGAGTTTTCCCCGTGTTGGTCCAGGCTCCTTTGCAGAATAGACCATTTTCTTGCCAGGCAGCTCGTAAAAGGCGAGCATAGGCTTATCATCACTAACACCGTGACATCTGGCTAGGTGGTAGAGTTTCGCAGCGATTCGCCCGGATTGGTACCATCGCCTTACCTATTCCTATCATAACGTGTTCCGGTTCGGAGGGTAAGGTAGCCGGTAAACTTAATTTTGCTCGAGGCTTAACATCCTGACCTCAGGTTGGTAACGCACCATTACCATCTTTGGTGTTTCTAGGCGGCGTGAATTTCTTACCATCAGGAAATCCGTCTGCTTGTTTGCCTTTCTCTAACATAAAAAAGACGATTTTGCTGAATACCCCTTTGAACAGAGTTTTCAGCTAACTCAAATTAATTTAAATGAAATAGACATTCGTGTAAACGTTGTTATATTGAATGTTCCTACTGGTTGAAGTACTAGACATTCTTGTTAACGTTGCTATATTGAATGTTCCTACTGGTTAAAGTACTAGACATTCATGTAAACGTCGCTATACTGAATGTTCCTACTGGTTGAAGTACTAGACATTCGTGTTAACGTTGCTATATTGAATGTTCCTACTGGTTAAAGTACTAGACATTCGTGTAAACGTCGCTATACTGAATGTTCCTACTGGTTGAAGTACTAGACATTCGTGTTAACGTTGCTATATTGAATGTTCCTACTGGTTAAAGTACTAGACATTCGTGTTAACGTTGCTATATTGAATGTTCCTACTGGTTAAAGTACTAGACATTCGTGTAAACGTCGCTATACTGAATGTTCCTACTGGTTAAAGTACTAAACATTCGTGTAAACGTTGCTATACTGAATGTTCCTACTGGTTAAAGGGGTTCCTTAAAGTAGCAGTAAACGTTGTTGTATTGAATGATTTTACTAGTCAAAAGGGTTCCTGTTAACAGAAAAAAAATACGGGCTTAAACCGTATTTTTGATATTATCATATTCCTGTTTCGAGAAAAGGGTATCAGGAAAACATACTTATGAATAAAGGCTTAAACAAGGGAACTCGTAAACAAAGTCAATGCTCTATCACCGTCTTTCAAAATGAAATTGGCATCATCAGAACAACGTTGGTGTCTCAATAAAAATTAAACCTTTTTTAAAATTTTTAATTGCTGCTATTCTATAAACAAATAATCTAAAAGGTTTGATTTAACAAATCTAATTATAGTGAAGGGATAAAATACAAATTCTTGTTAAATAAGTCTGAATAGTGTATCCACAAACGATATACGTAGCCCGGCTGGCGTGGCGAGCGGAAAAACAGGTAATCCTTTAATTAGAGCCCTCCCTGCGGTCAGCGCCAAAGACAGAGTTGAGGGAAGTGACCATGGTATCAGAGTTTATCGGGATTGGTTCGAAATGTTTAGAACGGCGTTAACCTTTTTAACCTTTCTTGGAACATAAAGTATCAATCAGTCAAATTTCGTTGCGATCGGTTCAGAAGATTATTCACAAATCATTGTCATGATTTAGACAAACAGACAGAATTCTGAAAATGCAAAAAATGTGTTCTGCTATCACTTTTTTTGTCTGTTTTTTTTTATAATTATAATGTACAAAATATACTCTTCTACCGTATTGTACCGTGCCGAATATTATCTTTATCTTTGAAATGTATTGCAAATGCTTGTTCCATTAACTTGTCAATTTTGATCTGGGTTCAAAACGGGGTTATAGAGCACATGTTCTTTAATAACCTGCAGGGTTTAAAGTTGAGGCTCCATTGGTGCATTGCGCTGCATTGCGTCGCGTCGTTGTATCAGACATATTATGGAAAGCGACGCAGCGACAACGTTGCGACAACGCAAAGCGCCAATGGGGCCTCAACCTATGAAGTTGTGGCAATCGAGTTAAATCTAATACAATCATATTTTGGAGGATAGGGAAGGGTGGAGTATCTCAAAATGTGTCAGAAATGTTTTCCGTAAGAATGAGATTCATTCTTAAATCGTAGATATAATGCAATAAAATTTGGTATAGGTCCTTCAGTAATAGAAGGCAAAATCATAAATAATAATGTGCTAAAGCCTGGAAAAGTTGTAAAAATCGAGAGATTAAAGCAAAACATTAGCCATTCAAAAAAAAGTAAAATAATTTTTAACGATGTTTCACCGCTATAGGTACTCATTGTGAATCGATAGTGCAAAAGCAGTGTGATTTGGTGAAGGAGGAAAGGGTTGTGCCAAATTTGGCAAAAAAAATTGTAATATATAACAATATTATTAGACTCAAGATACAAATCTTCCCTACAAATGCTTAAATTTAATTTTGACGAGCTCCTACAAAACTAAAACAAAAAGTCTCCGAAAAAACAAAAGGTTTCATAGTCACTCTACATAAACTAATTTCTATCGGCATGGTTCATTTCCAGTAATTACTTTTGAGCTTAAAATTTGTCGGCTAAATTTTCCAACGCTTTAGAGAACGTCCGGCTAATGCTATATTCAGCTTTCATTAGATTTATATCTTATTTTGCGTGTTGATTCGTTAGCTACTTTGTGGAGATTTTTTCTTAAATTTTAAGTTACTTATTTCGAAATGTCACAGGTCAAATTCTTTAGGCTAGAAACCTCAAAGTTATTTCTCCTAAAACTGGGGCATCCATTAAAGGAGTATTTTACAAATTTCTACCCTCAAAAGAGTGAAATAGGATATAAAGTTTATATGAAAATTTTTATATCATAAGCACTATTGTGAAAATTTTTGCATGAATCGGGTATGGTAAAATATCGACATATATTTGAGAGAGTAAATTAACGGATAAATGTTTTATTTAAACGTACAGACCTTCCTTCTTCTTTTAATTAGATCCTTGCTCTAGAAACTTATAATTGCCCACAAAAATTCCTCTTATGACGTAGGCATTAATGATCTAGATTCGACATAGATTTCTATACTAATATTAGGTATAAAGAGGAAAGGTTTGAATTTTTGTTTGTTTGAAACGAATAGGTTCCGAAACTACTGGACCGAATACAAAAATTCTTTCACGTTTAGAATTTTACATTATTCTTGAGTGACATGGGCTTTGTTTCATCAAAATCGGTGCAGTAGAAGCCAAGTTACGCAGGCAAAGCTGCGTGTACCTGCTAGTAAGGTATTAAACTTTTACGAAACCTTTTATTCTTTGGATGTATTGGCATGAAATTTCGGATACAGACCTCTTACGGCGTAGGCGTCCAAATTAATGTGGAAAGGCTTACCCAAAATATGAGTTAAAAGAGTTTTAATTTTAGTCTTTTTTTAATTAAACCTAAATAAATTAAACGCTTGGCTTAAAGTATTGTGAAAATGTGTTTATTTTGCACAATATACTCGACTCGAAGATGCCAGAATTTTAAGTCGTCAGTTAATAGATACCTATTCCTTAACTGTAATAATTTTTGTGTTGTTGTAAAATGTGTTTTTTCTGTTGCCAAATTTTTCCCAGGGTAAACTTATGTATAGGCTTACCAACACAGTTACATCTGACTAGGTGGCCGAGTCTCGCAGCGACACACCCGCCTTACCTATTTCTGCCTCCATAATGTCAGCGCTAGCCGTTGACGTGTTCCGGTTCGGTGGATAAGGTAGCCGGTAAACTTACTTTAAATACCCCATTATTTTATATGTATTTCTTGTTATTCATAATTTATTTATTTTTTTGGGCAGAAACTTTATTACCTTTACCTTTGTTATTAATGAAGAAGTACGTAAAATATTGACCAAGTGATACAAACAAATTGAGAAAACAATATTCTTTTCCAAGTGGGACAGTGCGAGGTCCTCCCTAACTCAAGGTTTGTAATTAAAAAAAAAATTAACCTGTAGCAATAATTAAGTTCAATCAAGTATGAGTTGGCTGGTTCTTAAACAAACTCAATATAATTTTGGTGCACATTTTTCAATTTTATAACATTATCTATATTGACATAAGTTTAAATATAAGCTTAAATCAATATTATAAGATTGTAACTTGAAATAAGCAAAAAATGTGTCTCTACCATAGCTAATTAAACTGGACATCGTATTATTAAGTCATACCTAGATATACTTTTTATTACAAAAAAATTTATTACAAAAAAGTGTTGCCGCCGTCAAATTATCATAAAAAAAAATTATTACAAAAAAAATCTCGTATGAATGAGCCCTTACATGTAAGTTTTGTCAACTTTTAATGTTAGTGTAAAATACGAGTATAATTCGGGCTACTTCAGCTGACACAGAAAAGTTTGCAATATTAAAATTTGTTCAAATATAAGGCGAAAAAACTACATGTACACCCGGCAACCAATTGAGATAGATAGTGACAAAAATAACTTGAGTCTTTTTTAAAGTGTAATCTTTCTTATGCTACAATTCATTAAAATCAGTTCAGCCCATGTGGCTTGAAAACAGAACACCCTATTACCTCCACGTTAACATATTTTATGGCAAACTTTTGCGTTGAAAGTGTTTTTTTGACAGCAAACAAGCACAAGGAACCCATTTCGGTAAGAGAAACCATGACCTGTAGAACATAGATGTAATAGGTGCGTCGCTATCCAGTGGCCGCGGTGTTATACCTAATGTGCAAGTCTACAGCCTACTCTTATACCCCCCGACCCGAACATGATAACAATGAACGTGAACAATACTAATAGTTAATAGTTAAATAGTCTCTTGGTGACCTTAAGAAAGGTGCCAGTTTTGTGCAAAATGAATTAGAGAAGCTAAGTCTGAAATCCTATTGAGAACAGATCAATGTTATTTCTGTGTAGTATTAATGTCAAACATAATATTGGGTATCTAACTTAATATTATGCTTGAATTTCGACCACTGAACGACCACTAGCCCATTTTAATTAGAAGTTGGTAGTAATTCTGCGCACTCAAACAAATTTTAGTTATCGCTATTTTCTTTTGACGCAAGTAATAGAAAGAGACAAGGCATGTTTAGTGTTGTTAGATTAACATGATATTTCTAAACAACTTTACCTATAAAAATGTCGACTAGCCATAAAATTGTTATATCCTGACCAATTTGAGCCGTCAAAATCTTACATCTGTATTGTTTTCATTTCATTGGACTAAGATAGCATGCGCCTCAAATAAGTTATACATTATATATACATAATATATACATAATATATACATAGTTATAGATAAACTTATTTTAAATACATCCCACTGTCTTGTATTGTTGTCTAATCTGTCACTATGATGAGGATGTCAGATTAATCCGGACATGTTAAATAGTGACGTTTTCCTAGAAATGGAGAAAACTTTTGTAGAAATGTCACGTGCGAAATAATCCGACTTAACCAAACGTGTATTGTCTCTTTCTTTTACTGTCGTTTAAAGAAGATAGCGATGTCTTGAAATTATTTTAATGAGTGCGTTACAAAATTACCACCACTTTCTTACAACGCAAGCTGTAGAAAGACACAAAGTATGTTGCGCTGTTAGAGTAAACGTGACATTTTTCTACACGTTTAATCTACACCTACCTTTAGATATATCAAGTAGCCGCAATGGTTAGTATGTATTAAATAATTCGTCATTTAAAATCTCCAATCCCTTTCGTTTTTATTTCATTGGATAAAGATAGCAACGCTCGAAATTTATACACGTTTAATCTACACCTACCTCAAAATATGTCGAGTAGCCGCAATAGTTGGTAGGTATGTCCTACATAATTTGACATTTAAAATCTTCCATCCCTTTCGTTTTTATTACCTTGGATAAAGATAGCATACACTCGAAATTTATACACGTTTAATCTACATCTACCTCGAAAACTGTCGAATAGCCGTACAAATTGGTGTGTCCTGAATAATTTTACCTTTAAAACCTTCCATCCCTTTTGTTTTTATTTTATTGAATAAAGATAGCATAGGCTTGAAATAGGATAAACCAATGTGTATCAGAATTGGCATCATTAATTAACGTTGGTTTGGGCATGAAGTCCAGGTATTGTGTGAAGAGTAGATTACGACTAAACCACATTAATTGACCGCCCCATGTTACCTTGTGCCATTGAAAAGCGATCATCTGTGCGGGGCCGAGGGTGGCAATTATTGAGCAAATGTAATAGCGGCATTGTGATAGAGGGCGCCAAGCTCAGACCAGGTCTGTGTTGATTAGTGAACAGAGAAAACGGTAGACTCGTATTTTTTAAATATTAAAAAAATGTGAATATGGCATAGTAGCGTATGGCAAGTAGACAGTTTTTATGATTGTAGAATATATCACTAAATCACTAAATCATGCATCACTAAATGGTGGAACCAGCAACCCTACCCTCCAGCATCGAACACGATAACCCCGAGCACTGGTGCTATGGCGACAGGAATAAGTACAGAAAGTAAATAAATGTTATGGTGAAATACGTTCGAACTTTAACATTACTTCTAACATCAAGAATTTACTTTACCATTACAGGCGAACTGCTGTACAGCTTCCTACAACCTAGTAAATTCTTTTTTCTATTTTATTTGCACCTCATTTTTAGGGTTTCGTAGGCAAAGGCTGAAAAACGGAACCCTTAGGGGTTCGTTATGTCTGTCTGTCTGTCTGTCCCTATGTTACAGCCACTTGTTTTGGAAACTGTAAGAGCTATGTGGTATTCTGTACATTAGAATTATTGCACAAAAACAGAAAAATAAGAATAATTTTGTGGACTCCCCATATTTAAAATTAAGAATCTAGATTTATTTTCTTCAAGTCCATAAGTCTGGGGTATCTTTGGATAGATCTTCAAAAATGATATTGAGGTTTCTACCATCATTATACTATATATTTTTTTATAAACTGCATAGTTTGTGCGAGAGAAATTTCCAAATTGATAAAATGTGTGACCTCTACCCCCGTAACCTCTAAAATAAGAGAACAATAAAACTCAAAAATATAATATATGGTGCACGTTACACTTCCACCGAAAATTGATTTGAATGAGACGTATTTAGTAGATTTTCAGTAGGCACACCGATCCTTAATTTGTATTTTACTGTCGAGAGATGACGCAGTGCAGTTAAGAATCGCGCAACCTTGTAGCATAAGCATTTAATATAGTGTCTTTGACATTCTGAATTCTCACTTTAAAGCCCGGTGAAGTTGTAAAAACCGCGAGGTTGACAACATAGTAGTCATTCAAAAAAAAATGAATTCTCACAAATTGCAGAAGTGACGTAAACTGCAACTAATGTGATTATGAAATAAATGAACAGAAAGAACTTTTATATTATTATGATTGCTGCTACGGAACCGAGCGAGTTCATGAACGAGTCCGACTCGCACTTGACCGCTTTTATTAATTTTGGAACACGCAAAAACGGAGTTCTTGGTGGTTACAAATAATTGTCGACTTTCAGATTCAGTATGTTATTGTATAATTTTTTTATTTCAAATAGAGTCTGAGATAATAAATATCTTACATGAGCAAATTTGACGATTATCAAACACACCCAACCGGAATACAGCTGTGCTATTTCAAGACACTACTCATCGTATAAATGTGTCTATATATTGAATACTAGCTTCCGCCCGCGATTCCGTCCACGCGAAAGTCAGTCTTCGCGAATATAATAAATTTAAAAAATTAAGATTTTTTTTCCACGTCTTTTTCCAGTATAAAAAGTGTCCCATTTTATGCCCAGGATAATAAGGTATAATTGTACCAAGTTTCATCGAAATCGAACTGTTAGTTTTCACGTGAAGCCTGAACATACAGACAGACAGACAGACATACAAAAACTTTTTTAATCACATATTTGAGTTTGATATCGATCCAGTAACACACCCGCTATTTATTTTTTCAATATATGCTATGTACAGAATTGATCCTTCTACAAATTTATTATATATATAGATTTAAAACGTCTTCTTCGATCTGTATTTCTTTAATGATGTTGTTGAAAATATCACAGACAATGATTGTAAACAAGATGCACCACATTTCATCAAATATGCACGGTTACTTTTCAAGGATTAGTCAAATTGTAAGCAACGGCTCAGAACTGATCACATGTTTCACAGGACTTTTCAGTCTATCTTATTAAGCAATTAAAATAAAAAAATACAACTTGTAATTTTTATCCGACACAAAATACAAGATGCATGAATACATGCGTAACGTTACAATCAGTAAATCATGTTTGCGAATTACTTTAAATAAATTTTTACAAAAGTGAATATTACAATTTAGCAAAAACATATCAACTACACAAAAATAAGTCTTTACTTAAATTAAAATTTGGAAGGTCATTTGAAAATAGCCCTGGTTATATGATATATTTCTGATTAATTTAGCTTTCCGAACCTCATTTTGTGCATAAATTATTTGATGAGAGAGACCTCTTTTGAATAAAAACGTTGTGCACGTTTAACATACTATGTTTTTAATTTATAAATACACTAATATTTATAGACTGTCTAATCACATAGTATAATTGTGGAAAACATTTAACCAATTCTACTCTACATTTTTATTGTCCTTGATTATATTTGCGACGAGCCACGGACACGCCCATTCCATCCCCTATTATATTAACTGGCTACGGCAAAACGTCTTAAAGGAATCTCTTTAATTTATCAATTTCAATCTTAAATGTAATGAAATAAGATCAAAAATAAGTTTCTAAGATTGTTACATTTATATTATGTAAGCACATAAATTCTGTTGTGTTTCGATTTGTCTATAAAATAATACACTTTGAGCTTTGTCTGGGAGTTATTGAAAAGCAAGTGATGTTTTAGAATTCGTTGGATTTAATTAATTAAAACATGATTAAAATTTTATGATTTAAAATTAAAAAAAAAAGTTTTTTTCGTTCTGTTTTATTAACAAGTAAAAAATATCATCACAAGCGGTAGTCGCCTCTGTTTACTAGCGGTCTTGACTTCTTGAGGTCCCAGGTTCGAACCCCGGGTCGGGCAACAAAAATAATAGAAAATGTGTATTTTTAACTTTCAAGTTGTGATACTTGGCTACATGAGGTCCCGTGTTCGATCCCGGGTCGGGCAACAAAAATAACATGATGTTTTTCCAATTTTTAATAACGTTAAAAAAATAACGTTGCTCGGGATTGGATATGTTCCCGGTTGGCGATAGGCTTGCCACCTATCAGATAGTGGGACTTAGTGTCTTCAGCTAATCAAGGGTGCCCTCGTTGTGCCTCGTTGTGCCTCGTTGTGCTCTTCGGGGATATGGGCGAGAAGATACATACACATATTTTAAATTAATTTCTTCAAATTCTTATTACATTTTTTCCCTTCTTTATAGTAGTCATTTTCTTCACTAAGTTCAAAGGTTACTTAAGTCCTTGAATAAGTTTTCAGTAGTAGTTCCTTGAAGTTTACATGTTATGTTTCTCCGTTAATTTTTTTATACTTAATATGTCATAGCTTTGAATTACGATTATTTACACACAAATTATAAAACTAAAATTCTGAATACCAAAAACATCTTTCTATTCTGAAATTCTGGTAATCTGGTATAGGTGCGTCACTTTTCTGTTGACTGGGGTATTGGGCTTGATGAGCATGTCTACCAAAGAGTATATAAATACTACGTAATAAGAGGCGGGACTTCCATAGATACATAGCAAACTGTATGAAGTTTAGCTTAAAGTGACACATGTCACTTGACATAACATGGTGAAAAGGTATAACTCGTATAATTTGAAAATACGTCTAAAGACATTCAGATATAAGGCAACTAGTGTCATATGATTTAGGCGAATATAAAACATAGCAAACTTATTTTTTTTACTTTTTTATATAAAAGTTGAGCCAAACTGATGTCAACTGCCCACCCTCCAGACTGAAACACGACTGTGACTATGGAAGTAGGATTAGGAGCTCAGCACTCTTCCTTATTTTTAGAAAACGTTAGTGGTTATAATTTCGAAAGAATTTTGTAATTAATTACCAAATAATAAAATAAAATTTTCAATTTAATTAAAATTGTAGTTAAAACTTTTCAATAATAAGAAATAAATTAAATGTTTGGGAATAGGTAAGAAGGCAAGAATAGGCAAATAGCTACTTTTCAATCAAGATTTAATTTTGGAGTAAACGTGATAGTATAAAAATAATATACGGAATTCAGTTATACGAGAGGAAAAAGAGACTTTCTATAAAATGGCAACCATACCATAAGTAAACTCTCCGAGTAAAACAAAAAACGTTCAAACAAAAAATTTGATTTTTCCATACACACGAATGTTAAGCAAAAACAATAGTTTTGAACCATCATTACCTGTATTTGCATCCCGCTTTTCAGCAGTTCCGAACAATTTCTCGCAAAATTTTTATTCTTTGAATGTGCAATGTGAAACGTCTGTACATTAGACACAATGGCGAAGCGCGTTACTCGCATTGCTAAGAGGTTCTATTGTTTAATGCCACAATTAGTTGTGAATTCAGCGTCGAATGAAAGAAACTGCCCAAGTCGCCGAGTGGCCAGTATAAATGGACGCTAAAATTTGATACTTGAATAAATACTTTGTATCGCAATACAAATTCATGTTAAGGAAATAAATAATTGGAGCGCAGTAAAACTGCAAAAGTAAGATAAGTATGTATATGTAAAAGTATGCAAGTAAAATACATAATTTTGTGGACATAGATTTCCGTGGGATTCCATTATAAGATGTGGACTTTGTGGCAATGAGACTACCTCGGAAGTACGCTTTTAGAAATAAAAAAAAGTATTCTAGGTACAACTTCACCAGTAAAAAAATAACTTTGTTTTCCATAGTATTTCAATAATATTACAGTACCTGGATGACCAAGCTTTGCTCGGTATTTTTTTTGTTTTTTTTAAAATTGTGTTTTTTGGAAATTATATTTAAGTACGAAAATTTAAAAAGTCTAACCTCAAAGCAAACTATGTGGTTTTTGGAAAAAAAATCGATTAATATACAACAAAAGATGGACAAAGATATAAACTAACGTTATTATTTTTTATAAAGCTACATGCAAATTATTTCTCACATATCTTTGTTTATACGTTTGAATATTTGCAAGACAACGCATACCTTCAGCCAGCTTGTCGAATTTTAAGCAAGGTTTGCTTGATTACCCTTAGTGTCTCTAGATAATAAAAAGCCATAGAGACTCTGAAATATCATCATTCAGTGTATTTTAAAGATTTTTAATTCTTCATAAGGATCTCAAATCAAAGTTTCGACATTTGGATTTAAAAAAAAGTTTATAGTAGAAAGTGCTGGTATTCAGTTCAGTAGGGGTGTAATTTTTTTGTACGTTTGCTAAGTGATGACTCAGCCCATAACGAAGCTATTTTAATAGTTATTTTATGAAATAAGTAGATCATGAGAGAAGAGATGAGAAGATAGTCCCAAGTTGTTTTTATCATTATCCGACCAGGTGTTGTTGCTTAATGCACACATTTTCGTCTATCTAGTTGACATCGTTAATAATCATTTATGCATTATTAAGCACTGAAAACCACAAGTGAGATTTTGATAAAATTTTCGTATCACTATTTAGGAATCAGTAGCTATCTGTTGGTTCCTGCCGTTTTACTGCACTTAAATTAGCTTTTCGAATGATCGAAACTAGTGTATCTAAATTATTTCGTCGACGTATACTGCATTGGGCGGTCGGACAACGCGAAAGCGGTCGCTGTGTCCGAATTGACGTCTCCGGAGATACACCTGGACGGACACAATAGGATGGACAATACGATGGAATAAAAAAACATTTAAGTATACTCTTGTCCATCAGTAGGTACACATACAATGCTTTTTTATTTACCAATTAAAAATATACCATGTTTTTTTTTCAATATAAGTGCGTAGAATTTATTTATTTATTTATGAGAAACAAAATTTCGTAAACCTAAGAACATAACTTTCTTCTTTATCTTAAATATGTATGATACCCATGCACAAAACTAGAAATCATCTTTCGAAACAAGGTCGATTGCATTGTGTCAAACAATATTAAATTACCTAAGCAGTCTTAAGTTCTTGCCTGTCACGTAATATGAATAAAAAAAATCGGCTAGCTGACAGGACGGCAGGACTCACACCCATAGAAATAGGAATTTATTAGAGGTCAATGCTCACACGAGCTCACACCAAAGACTACAGTACTCTAACTCACACATGGAACAGTTAATGAAATCAAAAAAATAAGAGACAATAAAAACTGACAGAGTCTGTGAAATATCATTATTTAGTTTATTTTTCAATGATTTTTCATATTTCGTAAGGATCGCAAATTAAAACCTCGACATAAGAATTTAAAAAATAAAGTAGTAAGAAGTGCTAGTACTTATTACGAAGCGATTTTAATGGTTTTTTTTTTGGAAAGGTAGATCATGATTTTTCGTTTTATTTTAGTTTTTTCTAATTAGTTTATTCAACGTATGACTAAAATCTAACAATACTAATTTAATGCCAAAGTTTGTCTATATCGATTAATATAGATTTGCTAGAATTAAAATTGGATTAGCCTTTACCACAGAAAGTATCGATCGAAGTCTCGGATAAAGATAGAACCTTCATAAATTTATATGCTAGATGCATAAATCTAATTATTTATATAAGTTACCTTACTTAGGGCCACTTGCACATTCTCGGGTTACGGTTAACATTGAGTTAAACTGTCAAATATAAGGTGATTTAACCCTAGTTAGGGGCTAACACAGTGTTAAATACTTAAACCAGGATCGTGCAAGTGGCACTTAGAAGTTAATAACAAAATAAGTATTTGTATGATAAAGACTTAAAATATTACCTACATATCTTTGATGAAAACTTGTTATTGATATTTTAACTTTAATTATTTACCTATATAGATAGGCAGAGCAATATCCAGAACACTCACAACCAGCCGAATACACTATGTCCTACAATGTGATAGGTACCTAGACAGCCTATCTAAAACCGGGAAAATTATATCCATTTCTGAAAAATGACATTTTTTTACAAGAAATTTGATAACATTTTCTTTTATTTACCGAATCGCGTTAGTGACAGGATTCTGTTCAAATCCTGTTATCAAAATGATGTAGCCGTATCCACCCTATCGTGCTGCCCATATTTAGGACCATAGTGATCAATTTACCACACTCAAACTGGTCTATACTTATACCTTCGTCATATAAATACTAGGCGGAATAGGGCTGCCGACTTATATTTAATTGTCACCTACCGAAATCCAGATTAAATTTAAATTAATTCCAGGGTAAAGGACGCACCAATAACATCTTTGGTATTTTATTACTACTTATGTAGTACGCGGTTTCGATCGCGTAAACCAGCGCTAAAGGTTTTAGATTACTTAAAATTCACAAAAAAGTTTGAGCGCTTATTCGCTGAAGTAAGAACCTATTTGAGTCAACCTATAAGGGCCATTTGCACGTTCCTGGGTTAAATTTTATATTAAGTTAAACTGTCAAACATAAAGTAATTTAACCCGAATTAGATGCTAACTCTAAATTACATATTTAACCTAGTGACACGGAAGTGGCTCTAAGACAGTAAAGACTTTAAATTAAATTTAAATTGGAGTAATGCTTAAGATATTACAGCTTACAACTATCCATCGAAAAGCTTTTAGAATAAACAGCCTTTTTATGGTCACAACCGGCTCAAAAGATGACAAGTAACTACATCCCTGGATTATACAACTTAATCAAACACTAAAGTAAGGAAAATATAATATGTTTGTTTAGGTACTAATAAATATATACTTTCAAATTTAATTAAACCAAACTTGCAGACTTACTTCATGCAAATTTCATGAACATGATAAACACATGATTTACTAAATACTATTTAAAATTGAATTCTCAACTTAATTAAGAAACTTATTTAAGAAGCATGCTATCTTTTTAAAATGTAACAAAAACAAAAGATGAAACATGTTAGACATGTCAGATTAGTCCGGACAATTCAAATTGAGATATTTTTAATCGACGTTTTCCGAGTGATGGATTAAACGTCTGAAGAAATGTCGTGTACAGACTAATCTGACAGCTTTAAACTTGTTTTGTCTCTTTCTATAACTTTCGTTAAAAGAAGATAACGATAACAACTTAGTAGTTTAGTAGTGCGCAATAATGTTACCACCGGTGTGGCATAGCCCGGTGAAGTTGTAAAAACCTCGCGGTTATAACATATTAGCCTGTAGGAAAAAAACCATCTGTGTTTAATTAAAGAGGCATTTATTTTTTTGGCTTGAGATTCATTTGAAGCATTTAAGCAATTCAACTATGTTATATTGTAAGGGAACACCTAGAAAACGTAGCGCTGAAGTCAGCCCTACGACCAAAATATGTCTATTTCACGTTCACCTAGACTCCATTGTTATTAAGCCAAAAAAAGTTTCCATTTTCCATTGTTATGCTCTTTTGTTTTATGAAATGCAAAGGCTTTAGATACTCGGTTTTTATACAAATTAGAGAAGAGTTATACGTTACGTAAACGTATGTAATTCCACAATCTACATACACCGAATCAAATAAGTTTTCATTTGGTGTTTCATGTTTGAAACTTTTGTTGATTTTATACTTAACTAGCTGCCTGCCCTCGCTTCGCTTCGGTTATTCAAGAATAAAAATCCTACTAATGTTATATATGCGAAAGTTTGTGAGTATGCCTGGATGTCAGAATGTCAGTATGAATGGATGCAGTAAGCGCGCATGTCTTTGTTTATGTTTTGTTTTGTTGTCTTTGAGATTTAAACTTTGTTGATAACTCAATAGTTATTATTTTTTTTCTGATAGTGTCAAAGACAATTTTAATCTAAATTACACGCATAACGTATCTAACAGATTTATTTGATTAAGGGTTAATACTGTATTGTTAAAAATACGTTTTAAAGTAACCCTTCATTTTACTGTTTTAAGTAAACGCAAAAAACGGGTATTGTAAAGAACAACCCGTTCTTTAAAGATAGACATATACCACTGCTTACTTTTTTTGAGATCTATCGAAGAGGGAAAATCCCACCATACATTGTTTTGTTAAAACGCAAAAGGTTTTGGCAGCGTTTTCGAGGAAAGTTCCCGATCGGCTTATTTTTTGCCGATATATTGAACTAATATCATTGTAATATCGTTGGTTTGTACAAAACATAAACTTACTATACACTAAAACCTTCCTCAAGAATTGTTCTATCTATTGTTGAAAACCGAAGGAAAATGCGTTCAGTACTTTTCGAGTAAATCGCGAACAGACAGACAGACAGACGCGGCGGCAAATTACAAAATCCTATGAAAAAGGCGCGTGCTTCGTCGCGCTATTTATTTTTATTATAGACATAGGCACGCACCGCGGCCAGCTGGTACCGCCACAACCGCGATATCCCTATATTTTAAACCTGTAATATCTCCGAAACTATTCATTTCATTTACATGCTGTAATGGGCTATATTGTTTTATATTAAATGTAAAATTTATTTAAGATACTTAATTAGATAAGGATTAATGCTGTATTGCTTTAAATCGCTTCGTAAATAAGCCATTATTTTTCGTAAAAAGTAAAGGATAATAATTGGTTATTGTAAGTTATCCCTAAGAGATAAACATATACCATCGCGAACTTTTTTGTAGGCCTTTTTAAGGTTAACAATATTTAGTACATTATTTTGATTTATCTCGTAGAGTTCAGCCAGCGTTTGCAATGCAAGCGCAAAAAAATATGTTTATTTACGACTTCGCATTAGAAATCTTGAAATTATCAGTGGTTCTCTAATATGTGAAGCATGTTATTATACATATAAACCTTTCTTTTGAATCACTCTACCTATTTAAAAAAACTGCATCAAAATCTCTTACGTAGTTTTAAAGATATAAGCATACATACATACATACAGACAGACGCGGAAAGCGACTTTGCTTTATACTATGTATAGAAGTGGGGTTTTTCTACTACTTTTATTTTTTTTTATGATATTGGAAGGCAAACAAGCGGACGGATTTCCTGATGGTAACAAATTCACGCCGCCTAGAGACACCAAAGGTGGTAATGGAGCGTTGCCAATCTGAGGTTGGGATGTAAGGCCTCGAGCAAAAGCAAGTTTACCGGCTACCTTACCCTCCGAACCGGAACAAGTCATGACGTTATGGCGTCAATCCGGGCGAGTCGTTCCGAAACACTACCACCTAGTCAGATGTCACGGTGCTAGTGACGGTAAGCCTATGCTCGCCTTTTACGAGCTGCCTGGTAAAGAAGGCAGGTGGTCTATTCTGCATAGGAGCCCGGACCAACACGGGTTTAATACAAATAGTGTTAACAATAATGGGTTGATGTGTCAACTGGATTTTATTCAATCAGAATACGTGTTAGAGTTCTATAACTATATCCCGGAATGATAATTACCACCTTACCTATTTCTCTGACTGCAACATAAGGGTGGGAGGAAAAAGTGTTATCAAAACCCAGGTTTCAACACACATAAACCGAAAGATGTTAAATCTACCAGTGATAGGTAGTTTTTATTTTTAAGTAATGTTTTCTTAACTGGCTTAAAAGGAGGAGGCTATTCATCTGCTGTTCGTTAGTCTCGATAAAACTCAAAAACGGCTAAACCGATTTGGCATATTTTTGTTTTAGTTTATTTGTTCAAGTCCAGAGAGGGGTTAAAAGATAAGATAAATGGAAAAACTGCGAGGTAACTAGAAAAACCAACATTTTATTTTTTCTTGTACAAACGGAGCGGACTGAACAAAGTTCGCCGGGACGTAGCCAATAATTAATCGATTTTGATAGTTCAATCAATGTCTTTATATAAATTGATACGCAAAAACTAACAAAAACATTTCAAGACATTAAGACATTAAATGAAACATTAAAGAACTTACATCGAGTATTTTCCTCAATTTCCCTGTGATTCCATAATATAATCCAGATTTGGTGGCAATGTTCTAACAAAAAAAAAATTAAATGGGTTCAGAAATGGCGGAGGAATGGCTTAAGACATATAACAAATTTGGATGTTAAACAAAATGTTCATTTTTTCAAGTTGGTTAAAAAGAAGCGCTGCAGCATGTCATCTCTTACTGTTTGAAAGAAAAACTGATAGGTAAAATGAACTCCGTTATATGACACCTGAATGTAGCTCATGTAAAGCCAGATTCAACTAATGTGACCACGCGGTTTGGCTTCATAAAAATGTCCTTTACAAACAAAATAAAAATCAGTCGAAAACACGTTAAATTTTGTTTTGATCGGGTTGTATTAATTTAACATATTAATTAAAAAATAACCAAGAAATGCTATGCCAGTTCGGAACTTAAGATTTGTATTATAAATGTAAAGAATTTAAGAGAACTAAAATAAAATGTGACTTTAATTCAAAGCAATTTGTATTTTTTTTGCCTTTGTATTGATAATGAGGAGCTACTTTTGCTGTAATACAACGTGCAATTAAACAAAAAAAACTAATTAAAAAAATCACTCTTTAATGATGTACAGCCTAATGAAATTATTCACTCTGTTGCGGTTTACAGCCTTACGGAAAGAACAAAGTTCCTACGTGAGCTATTGTTTGCCTGATTTGTACCCAGCATTACACATTTCTGTCATGCCTCGTAATTATTAGGTTCCAGTTCAGAAAACTCTGCTACTATGCAATTTGCTGAACTAACTAACGTGTAGTAAGAAGCTTACCGTCATTTAGGATTAGCAACAAATCATTAACCCCTTGGATATATGTTATGTATCTCTTATTATCAGGAAATCTCCTTACATATTTGCATTCATTTTATAAACATTTTAAACTCAGTTTTTTCTAGCTGAGTGATTTTTGCTCCTTAGTAGTTTTAAACAGTGAGTACCAGAACTTTAATAGTTTAGAATATTTATTTCTAAAATAAATAAAATTATCCGGCTTCTTGACATAAACTATGGTCACCTCATACTACATACGTACAATTTTTAATAATGAAAGGCGCATCTCGTCTTGGCAGGTGTAATTATTGTCAGCCTTACCTTACTGATGAGGTCGGATAGTGCATTAGTTGATGACGTCATTCTCACCACGAATCTCTCTGGCAGCTTATTTCGAAATTGAAAAACTTCAATCGTAGAACACAAAGACCTCTTTGTCTTCAAGACATATTGGGATTGCTTTTACATATTTTCATAAGAGTAGACAAACGAGCTAGCGCATCACTTTTAAGTATTAATTTCAAGAATTAGAGCAGCACATGAACATCTGCAACACCAGGACTTCACAGTTACATTGACGACCTTCAAGAAATAAGCAGCTCTGTTTCTTTATTGAAGCTCCCCTAATCACATCCATGTAGAAATATCCTTAGAAGTAATTGATTCCACAAAAATGTTGTACAAGGTCAGAAATTTCTTAAAAAGAAAAAAAAAGTATCTTCACGCCCATATCCCCAAAGAGGCAGTGGCACAACCGAACGACTAGCCGAAGATACTAAGTCCCACAATTTGATAGGTGGCAAGCCTATTGTCAACCGAGCACATATCCAATCCCCAGCAATGTTTTTTTTTACAAAATTGGGAAAACCAAATTATCTTTTTGCTGCCCGACCCGGAAATCGAACCTGGCAACCTTATGCAGTCAAGTCCAACACCTAGACCGCTGCACCACAAAGAATCTTAGGAATCGCAAATGCAAAGTGCTTCAGTTATTTTTTCACATTTAAAGGAAAGAGAAGAAAGCAAGTGTTAAAGTATTAAGGCTTGTTAACGAAGAAAGATGAACATAGAAAATAGAGAAGAGATCAAAAATAATGATAATTCTGAAATTCTTACATCTCTATAATAAAAAGAGTAAGAAGCATGAGAGACTTATCGAGAATTAAAGTTAAAAATATAAGAGAGAGTTATAGAGAAGCATTGCAATTACTCCACTGACAAAGGTCAAGGTTAAGCTTCAAAAGTTTCTCCTTAGTTTAAATTTAATAAAAATGTTTTTCATAGTTTTTTACTTTAATAAAACTACTCTTTTTCTCATAGCTTCTTCATGTGTGGAGTTCATATGCTGTATGTGGATCTCTACTAGCTGCCTCACAAGATTCGTCGTATCGACATTTGTATGGACAATGAGTTCAAATACTTTCAACGTTTCTAAGGCTTTCCAATCATCCTTATGTTTAACTGCAACATTGAAAAGTTCACTCAAAACATCCTTAGATTTCTTCACCATGCTTAGAATAAACCCAATTTTATATGGAGCTTGATCTCTAAGATTTTGTTTAATGTCGTCTACAGATTTGATTTTTCTGTCAGTGTCATGTATAGTTTGTTCCACCAGGATTGCTATTTTGCTTTTAAGTTTTTCATCTTTGTCGTCGTTGTCTGGTTCAGGGTTGTTAACTAGATAGTATTTTCTTAAATCTTTTGCATTTTTTTTGGGATAAGGAGTCATACGATGGTAAATTACGAGAGTTTTCAGAATAACTTTCATCTGTCTTTTGGTCATCTTGTATATCTATAAAATGTATGCATATTCCTGCTCTGAAGTTTGTTAATGTACCTTTAAAAAAGCATTTTTTAAAAATTTAAAATAAAAATATTAGTTCGTTCGCCTCTTTAATATCTACAACTAAGTAATTACTACATGAACTTACTTTCGATACCTAATTTTCTTCCCACAAGATGGAGTTAGTGCACTTAAATAAAATATTATCTCTAGACAAGTCACACAACTTGAATCTAACCCCAAAGTAAGCAAATTATATGCTGTGTTATGGGTGTTAGTCAACGATAATAATACATGTAAATACTTAAATGTATACCAGAATAAATTTAATAAACACCCAGACCCGGAAATGTTCATAACACAAATGCCTGCCCCCGTCGGGAATCGAACCCGAGCCTCGCGGCTGGTCGATGTACCTAGTTAGGCGTGTACGCTAGCCACTCGACCAACGAGGCGATTAAGTTAATATTATTAAAAAAAAAACGTTTGGATTCTCATAAGGGAGTGAAAATTGTACAAATGGAGAATATTTATTTTATGGTAAATCATTCCACATGAGGCCTAAACTATTTCTATCCCATGACATCAGTGCTCGACACTATCGTGTGTCTGGATGACAGAGTAGGCGGTCAAGTTAGTAATGCAAAAAGCTTGACATCCTTATCATCCTATCTTGCCTCCACTAATACCACTTTCTGGGTCTACGCATCTTGAAAATATTTCTGTGACTTTTCTTATCTTTAGGAACTCCGCTTTATTCTTTAATTAATTATTATTACTATAAAACATATTCTTTATTGGTGATCATATACTTTTAGCACAAGGATA
>NJDD01000367.1:138791-152488 GCA_002245505.1 Calephelis nemesis
TTAGTAATGCAAGAAGCTTGACATCCTTATCATCCAATCTTGCCTCCACTAATACCACTTTCTGGGTCTACGCATCTTGAAAATATTTCTGTGACTTTTCTTATCTTTAGGAACTCCGCTTTCTTCTTTAATTAATTATTATTACTATAAAACATATTCTTTATTGGTGATCATATACTTTTAGCACAAGGATATTCTGATTATAAGAGACAAAATGGTATAAAGACACCATGTATGTATCTGTCTCGTGGCCTGGGCCTTAGGTTTCAAATAAAGCCTAACGTAAATTTTTTTAAGTATTTAACATTTCACTTACCTACGTATAAAATTGTGACAATTGTTCGCATTATTTCCCTTAATAATATAATAAAATAATATTTTATGTTTCTTAAAATTAAAAAAAAGGTTATGATGTGAATAAGTTTATGTTTTTGATTAACGCGTATTTAGCTGATAAGTTTAATCGGTATTAAATTTTAATTATGTTTTAATGAAGTTGAGATAACGCTCTTTAAATGAATACTTAGGTATAGTATGTTATATGCGTGGTATAATGTTAATGATACGTGTTTTTACATATTTTTTATTTTTATTTACTTTTTCACAACAAACTTTGTTTATCACTTTTTACTGTTCCATAAAGCATAAATTAATTGCTAATTTACTAACCAACTACTAACTAATTTACTGACCGCCTCGTTGGTCAAGTGGCTAGCATACACGCATAACTACGCTGAACAATCGCGAGGCTCGAGTTCGATTCCCGACTGGGGTAGACATTTATGTGAATAACATTTAGATGTCTGCATTTCCGGGTCTGGGTGTTTATTAAATTTATTCTGGTATCTATTTAAGTATTTCTATGTATTAGTATCGTTGACTAACACCCATAACACAAGCATATAATTTGCTTACTTTGGGGTTAGATTCAATTTGTGTAACTTGTCCAGGAACATTTGTTATTTGTTATTACTAATCGTTAAAATTAAGTAAAAAAGATGATGTATTCAAAAGTGAAAATGGTTGGCTAAAATGTAGCGAAGAGTGAAATTGTGTAACTGAATATCAAAAACAGACACGCCCACTCTAAATGAAAAGTAGGAAATTAATGAAACATGTTTTTGGCTATACTTTTATAAATTATAAATTATGAATTAAATTTGAACGATCGGTCACGTAGAGGTCTGTGTACATTAAAAACGTATAGTAAAACATACATATAATTATAGGGATACAGTTACAAAATAAGTAAATAATATACTGGAAAAAACCAATTTTTTTTTGTTGCGCGAACCAGGATTCGAACCCGGGACTTCTAAGAGTTACTTTTGAAGATAATGTAACAAATCTGGGATTTCACTAAGTGACGACGATGAACATTATAAATTCTAGATCTGTGATAACATTTACGAATTATTTTCTAGTCATTGAATTACGTTTGAATGTTAAATATAAATGGTACATAAACGTAAATGGAATGATATAGTTGGAAACAAACTATCGGACGCTCTTGACGAACACGCGTTATAGCCGCGACTTACAGGGTATCTAGATAATAAAAGTACGCTGAGTCGTGCAAAATATTGATGGTAAGCCGCGAACAGGAGTCGTATACGCTAAAATACATCAGCAGTATAATGTTTTTTTCATACAAAGCAATCATGGATCTTGGTGACAAAGATTATACACAAGATTAACATGAATATGCTTTATAAGGCTAGTGTTTCCAAAACACCATTCATTTCACTTTGCTCGATAGAAAAAAAATCAAAAAGTTAACCCTTTTTTTTAAGCAAAACCCAACTTTCTACTTCAATTATGAAAATATCGACATCAGATTTAACATAAACATAGATAAGTACTATACCTAAATGATAAGTGTTTCAGTTATTATACTTTTTTTCAAACTAATTTTATAGTGTCAAAAATAGTGATTTGTCGCTGAAGACGTTTACTTTAGAGCGCAGTATTTCATACTAATCATGGAACGGGGGAGCGCGGTGATTGGCTCTTCTGGCTGACTAAGTATGGGGCCTAAAGCTTTCGGACGTCTGAAAGACATCTGAATTAACGTTTTTGTCGAATGGCAGCCGAAAACTTCCGCGGAAGGTGTGAGCACACTTGTAAGTCGCGGCTATAAATCGCGTCCACAAGCCGCGGCTGACAATATTATGTTCCCAGGTCAACGGCTTCATGCCAACATCAGTTACTTCTATACACGCTAAGATATCCGATTTATTAAGAAGTTTCTAAATCTATTATGTGCTAAAAATCATAGAGACTTACTTTAAACAACTATTACAATATGCCTGAAGCTACAGACTACTACTGGAGGTTACACTCATAATAAAGAACTGGTGTCATTTCCAAATAGTGCTGACTCCCTCTAATGTACCGGCCTCTCTCATTTTGATGTGGTTAATTCACTACACACAGGAAGTTAGGAGCTGCAACTGGAGGTTACATTCCTAACAAAGAATTGATGTTATTCCCAAATCTCGTTGACACTCTCAAATGTACTGGCCTCTTTTTTAGATAGTGTCTAAAGTCAACTACTAAGTCAAAATATGAGAGAGGCCGGTACTTTAGAGAGAGTCAGCAATGTTTAGAAATGACATAAGTTCTTTGTTAGGAGTGTAACATCCAATAGTAGGTAATCTACAGCTTTTTGATAATATATTATTTTATAAAGACAAGCTGAAAACATATTATCGGACTCAACTGACGAACGCGGCTTACGGCTGTATCTAGTCAATGAAAGTACACTGAGCCTTAAAAGCTATCGGGCATAACTTGCGGACGTGACCTTGAGCGCTCGGACGTCCGAAAGAGATTTGTAGCTCTGGGGCTATTCCGTATCTTTATAGTGATGATCACTGGGTAAAGTGAACATCCAATAGCTGTCAAGTGACGTGTTTTATAGTTGCTATCTCCAGTGACCATTAGAAACACAATGGAGATAGAATAGGTATACAAAACACGTCACTTGACAGCTATTTGATGTACACGTTACCGTGGTCATCACACAAAAGATACGGAATAGGCCCGCTGGATGATTGTGTCAGAAGAAATTATGTAAAAAAACCACAATATGTACACATTTATCAGTCGCGGCTAGCAGCCGATAACATGTTTCCATCTTTTTAAAGCAAGTATATGCCACATGCCACTATAAAGTCATGTGTCATTCTTGACCAAAGACTACAATGCTCCTCAGATAATGCATAGATAATGTGACAATGCTCTAATTCTTGACTTCATAGATGTCGACTTTATTTTAGTAAATTATTTTAATGATATACTTAAATAGATAAAATTATCAGTAGATTTCGTCATGCGTTCAAATATATTACCAGGATTAACACGATTTCTAAGATCGGCACCAAAGACAAGAAAATGTCACAGCGTGTTTGGTGTAAAACAAATAATTCAACGGGAGAAGGTTTGTATTTTTTATGTGATGAAGATATATTCTTGTTAAGAAATATCTGTTTAATTAAAATATCTTTGGTTTGTAGAGACGACGTGTAAATGCCACCACGGAATTCGTTGCTTAGAGATATGCTTGTTGCCTTCTTCTTCAGAATGTTATTCTATCTATCTCTTGTGTTGCTCTGAATCTTCTGTGTAGAATAGACAATCAGATACTTCTGCCTCTTGTATGAGGCAAACAGAAGTGGAATGGGTCATTACCAACATGACCACTAGTTGAAGTGTCGTGCTGTAACTTGTCCAGGTAGGGATCCACCTCACCCATTCCTGCCCCCATATGACAGTTTAATGTTCCGGGATAAAGGGTAGAGTAGGTATTCAATAGAATTGCAGAATTTTCCTAACATACCTGCCTCAAGACAACGACGCACCTACAACCTCTATGGTGTCAATTGGCGACGATTGTAGTAAAACCAAATCATCAAGAGGTTGTCGGCTACCATATCCTCTAGAGTCTAGACCAAAACACGATAGAGCCGTTATGGCGGCAGGAATAGGTAAAGCGGTGTATTCCTACCCAAGCACGTTGCTGCACAGCATTCTACCACCAGTGGTCTTGTCGGTACTGACCTATATTTTAACCTATACTCGCCTTTTACAATCTGTCTGGCAGATAGGCGGAGGTCTATACTGCTACCTTTTGGAGTCGGTTGAAAATATTTACTTTACCAAATATTTAAAAAAAAACATCGTCATTAAGATTAGTATCCGCAACATCTGTCGTTTTTTAACGACTGACTCGCAGTTAAGCTTCTATGAATTAAACATAACTTTAAATTATATTTCAATGAAACAAAACAAACAAACAAATCATTAAGTCAGTAAAACTGCAAAAACCGACGCGAACTACTTAATTTTTGGGAAGATAGCAAATGTTTACCCTAGTTTTCGAGTTACAGCTAATAATGCATTATTAAGTAGGTATAACTCAAAAACCACTAGTCGGATCATGACAAAACTAATACGTAACCACCTCGAAGTCATCACCTATCTGTCTAAAAAAGAACCATAAAAATCAGTTCACTATTGGCCGAGTAATAGCGTCACAAACATACAGACGAATTGAGAACCACCTCCTTTTTTGGAGCCTTTTTATAATGTTTTTTCATAGAAAAGGAACACTTATTCCTGACCATTGGAAAGTTCTAAAATAAAACAAATTTTTGATGTTTTTATATTTATTTTCAGCTAGACAACTTTACAATCCACCAGGTGAAAAAAGAAAATCATTTAATGGCAGTCGACATTATTAAAAATTACTATCTCAGTGAGCACATTTTGGTGCGCGCACGCAATATGGACTTGACAGATGATAGATCAATCGATGAATACCTTAGCACACTGATCAGGCAAGGTTAGTGGTGATCATCGCCGTTGTAGGTGTACATATGTTAAAAAAAGTGAACATTTTAGTCAGTGAAGCAATATTACGAGACGTAATGGCGTATATTTTTTCACACGTTCAAGTCTTCCGGCGGTCCTAGCCCTCACATAAATTATAAAGACTAAGTAATGCTACACAGGACAGAAATACCTAGGAAAAATGATGGTACAAAATCTGGGTGAATTTCTTCACTGCACTCTCGTCATCATCCTAACCTTTATCCTAGTTGTATTTCACGTTAAAGCGTGGAAATTCAATGTTCAATTTCCTATTATAACTTCTTTCTCGATCTTCGCAATTCCTGATAGTGAGTCTATTAACTTACAGTAGGTACTACTATTTAAATTATGCACTTCGGCTTTACACTTTATACTTTTATTTTTAAATTGGCTAACCTAATCTTAATTTAAGCGAAATGATTAATTATGTAATAAAAACTCTAAGATATCTTTAAAATACATTCCGATTTCCGAAGCTTGACGAATATAGCCGAAGCGCATAACTTAAATAGTACAGATAGTATTACTGTACAAATCTTGTTCTATGACATATAGAAATCGTTTCTTCTGCTCACTCAACCTATACATACCTGTTAATTACTGATCAGAAATACTCGACGTCTATCGACGTCAAAGATATCAAATCAGTCATATTTGTATTCCGTGCATGTTTTGTGATAATGGGTACTTGGAATTGCAATGATTCGATTGTTGTTTCGATTCAGGAATACATTTATGATTGGCCAGAAATAGCTTCGTATTGATAGTCTTGAACATATTTAACACATGAGTAAAATCGGCCAATAACAAACCGAATTTGATGACTTTTTTAGAAAGATAAGTCATGACCCCTGGTGGTACAAATAAAGCATAACACAAAACTACTAGTAAGATGTTGATAAAATTAATGTGGGACCATCTCGAAATCGTGTTTTTCGTAAAAAGAATTATCAAATTGCGACGCGAAAATGCGAAATAAATAAATAAATTTATAAATACAAAACTTTGTGAACATGTACCTATGTATTGATGTTTGTTACTCTTCCACGCTCGAATGGCTGAACGAATATGTCTGAAATATGGAACACCGATAGATTGTAACCTGGATTAATATATAGGCTACTTTTAATCCTGATAACACAACGGGTTCCTGTTGAAACGCGGGCGAAGTCGCAGGCAACAGCTAGTATCTTATAATTATCTAATAATTATATTACTAGCTTCCGCCCGCGACTCCGTCCGCGCGGATGTCGGACTAAAACTGAAAAATTAGATTTTTTTTCTACCTAAGTATTATTCCAGGATAAAAAGTATCCCATTTTAAGCCCAGGATAACAAGGTATTATACCAAGTTTCATCGAAGTCGAACCAACGGGTTCCTGTTGAAACGCGGGCGAAGTCGCAGGCAACAGCTAGTATCTTATAATTATCTAATAATTATATTACTAGCTTCCGCCCGCGACTCCGTCCGCGCGGATGTCGGACTAAAACTGAAAAATTAGATTTTTTTTTCTACCTAAGTATTATTCCAGGATAAAAAGTATCCCATTTTAAGCCCAGGATAACAAGGTATTATACCAAGTTTCATCGAAGTCGAACCGTTAGTTTTCATGTGATGCCTGAACATACAGACAGACAGACAAATTTTTTTTAATCACATATTTGGGTTTGGTATCAATCCACTAAGACCCTCCGCTATTTATTTCTTCAATATTTTCAATGTACAGAATTGACCCTTCTACAGTTTTATAAGGTATATGCATATATAGAATATAGATTAGTTACAATAGGTTCTTGCAGTTCATGTGATTAAATTTCAGGGAATTCGTTATACGCGAAATCTAGTGATGGTACAGTGGCTGGAGTTTGTATTAATTTCGCCGTTGCTCCTGTGGACCTGAAAAACTTACGCCATTACGCTTGCTTTAGACAGGTATTTCTTCTCACTGTATGATATTTCCATACCATCGACACTAATTTTTTTTGTGATATTGGAAGGCAAACAAGCAGGCGGATTTCCTGATGGTAAGAAATTCACGCCGCCTAGAGACGCTAAAGGTGGTAATGGTGCGTTGCCAACCTTAGGCCGGGATACACGGCCTCAAGCAAAAATAAATGTACCGGCTACCTTATCCTCCGAACCGGAACACGTCAAGTGCTGACGTCATGGCGGCAGGAATAGATAAGACGGTGGTACCACTCCGAGCGAGCCGCTGCGAGACTCTACCAGCTAGTCAGATGTCACGCTACTAGTGACGGTAAGCTAATGCTCGCCTTTTACGAGCTTCCTGGCACATGAGTGCAGATAGTCTACTCTGCAAAGAAGCCCGGACCAACACGTGGAAAAAAGAAACAGAAGAAGAAAAAATTATTAATATTAATTGATAACGCTTAGCAGATTTAGAGCAAGTTTTGCGGAACCTAGTGTATCTGCTTTGGCGGGAAATCATCTAACAGTAACAGGATTTGTCAAGCTTATGTAACGTTTCCTTCGCCCATCAACTCGACCATTAGGATTACTCTTGAATCCAGATTTCATGCAAATTGGAATCGGAAATGTCGTTTTTAACCCAAGAAGCAAGACGAGGGGTGTTATAAATTTAACGTGTCTGTGGTATCGTAAATCTACAGCGGATGAAAAAGTTTTGATGCGGTTTTTTTTATTTGAAAGCTACCGTGGTCGAGATAGTTCTTAGCTATATTTATTTGTAAGCTCTTTTGTAAGCGTTGGAATCGATATTAGCCGCACTATGGGTATTAACTTCACTTTTGAACATAATTATGTATACCTACCTACCTAACAGTAAAAACGCTAACGCATTCTACTACACCGTACAACTGAGCTGGTCTGATGATGGAGCTCGAAATTAGGAGATGGAACCCTTAAACGCGTAAGTCCATCGAGTTTAGACTCGTTATATTCGTGTTAATTAGATCTCCTCTTAGATTGATCGCCTCTGTGGTCTAGCGGTTCAGTTGTTGGACTTGACTGCATGTGGTCCCGAGTACGAATCCCCATGCGGGCAATAAAAGTAAAATTGGGTTTTTCCGATTTTCTAATAAAAAAAATGTTGCTCGGGATTGCCTAGTATCCCCGGTTGGCGATAGGCTTGCCACTTATCACATTGTGGGACTTAATGTCTTCGGCTAGTCGTGGGTGCCCTGGTTGTGCTTCTGCCTACCTCTTCGGGAATATGGGCGTGAAGATGCTTTTTTTAAAATTAGATCTGTCAATAAGGACTTGATGACAAGGACCCTGTGCAAGAACTGGTGTAAATATACTTATACTGTGACTGGGTGGTGGCTGACGGATCATAGTTTTTAAAGTTACGGTATAATGTTTTGTAATCTTTGCAATTTACAAAATAAAAGTGTTGTTTTTAGGATCCAAATACAAAGGACTTTTTAAATTTTACTGCAAAATTACAAGAAACGCCGAACCTGTGGGAATTATACAATCAATCGAAAGTATTTGAGGTAAGGTATTTTGCATCCAATATATGCCCAATAGGTGGGTAATAAACATAATAAACACTTAAACAATTGCACTCGCCAAAAAATATGTAGGTATAACACAACCGATGAATTTAATATCCATATTAATATTATGAATGCGAAACTCCTGTTTGTTACGTTCTCACAATTAAACCACTGGATCGATTTTAATTAAATTTGCCTACCTCTAGTTAAAGACCCAGTCTTGAGATCATTCCTTTTTTAAAAATCAACTCCCAAAGAACATAACGGACGGCGATTTTTTTATGAAAATCTATTCTACGTCAGGCACTTACCTATTTTAACTGTAAGGTACTGTTGTGAAAGAATGGCTATCTAACGAGTTTGACCGCCTCGCCTAACTACATCGATCAACCGCGAGGCTTGGATTCGATTCCCGATGGAGGCAGGCATTTGTGTGATGAACATTTAGGTAAATGTCTGCGTTTCCGGGTCTGGGTGTTTATAAAATTTTTTCCGGTATCTATTTAAGTATTTCTATGTATTAGTATCGTTGACTAGCACCCATAACACAAGCACATAATTTGCTTACTTTGGGGTTAGATTTAATCTTGTTACAAGACATGTAGAAATCGATTCTGCTGCACACTCAACCTATACATACCTATTAATTCCTGATCAGAAATACTCGACGTCTATAGACGTCAGAAATATCAAATCAATCTTATATAATGGGTACTTGGGATTGCAATAATTCGATTGTTGTTTAAGTGTCAAATACTTAACCCAGGAACGTGCAAGTGGCCCTAAGATAATATTTAGCAAGCGACAAATACAAGTCATACTGGACAATACAGCTTGCTGCAGTGGAAAAATTGTCTTTCCCCACTAAGTATAATGTCATCATGCTGAATAGTTTATACCCCTGTGGTCTAGTAGTCCTGTGCTAACCTTGATTTCTTAAAATCCTGATTTCTAGTCCCAGGATAACTAGAAATCTGGGACTGGGAATAGAATATTTGCTGTTAAATATTTGTCATGCAAACAAAGGTTTGGATTAGACAAGCGGTTGGCAATATTTCTGCCACCTGTACATTGCCACAATACAGCGACGCACCTACAACATCTACGGTGTTTATAGGCCACGCATATCTCTTACCATCATGAGAGTCATACCTGTGTTCGCTATCTTACCACATAAAAAAGAATACGAAATACGCTCCGAAATAATCTCCATCACAACTACTCAGCTTTGTTTTAAGGTGAAGATGCTAACAATTCTACCAGAGTTTCGCCGAATGGGCTTGGCTGTCATGCTCACCGAGAAGGCCATAGCTCAAGCAAAGGATCAAGGTTACAAAGTGATAAGGATGGATTGTATCAATCCCTTTGAGTAAGTTTTTTTTATAACCGTGGAAGGCAAACAAGCAGACGGATTTCCTGGTGCTAAGAAATTCACGCCGCCTAGAGACACCAAAGGTGGTAATGGTGCGTTGCCAACCAGAGGCCGGGATGATAGGCCTCGAGCAAAAGTAAGTTTACCGGCTACCTAACCCTCCGAACCAGAACACGTCATGACGTTATGGCGGCAGGAATAGGTAAGGCGGTGGTACAAATCCGGGTGAGTCGCTGCGAAACTCTACCACCTAGTCAGATGTCACGGTGTTAGTGACTACAAGCCTATGCTCGCCTTTTACGAGGTGCCTGGCACAGAAAGGCAGATGGTCTATTCTACAAAGGAGTCCGGACCAACACGTTAGCTTTTAATCCTACAACTCGGCAATTTTTGAGTTTGGACGGCAAGCTGAAAAATTTTCTGATTCAAAGAAATACTCGCCGCCTATAGACACCTAAGTTTGTAATAGGTTGCTTAGATAAAGACCACGTTGAAGCTGAAATGTTTAAATCCTACATAACTATTACGATTTAGTTTTTTAATCGCCTCTGTGGTCTAGCGTTGACTTGATGTCTCAGTTCAATCCCTTTGGACATGTGCCTCGTTCCGATTGGCGATAGGCTTGGAACCTATCACATCGTGGCACTAAGTGTCTTTGGCTAGTCGTGGGTGCCTGGTTCCTCTGCCTTCTTTCCGTGCTTTACTTCCTTAGCACGTATCTCTGCCTACGTCTTCGCGGATACGGGCGTACGTATATTTTAAGTCACGATCTTCTCTTAATTGCCATCGGAAGAGACAGTGTTTGTTCATTGTGATATCACGAAAAAACCTAACGTAGGTCATTCTAATGGTTAAAATACATAAGGTATCGGAGATATATAGAACCCGTAAGCCAGCCCACCATTTTCTATTTGTTAATAGTAGTTGAAATGTATACTTGTCTTAATTTGAAGCGTTTAAGTTTGTCTGAGAATCAATTTTGTTAATTTGAGTAGATGTGATTCGCCCCCAAAGAAGTGGCCGGTTGGTGATTCCTCCATTACCTTCATTTTTTTCAGTTACAAAGTAGCTGAGCGCTGCATGCTGTCCTGTCTTGTGAAGTTCCCTCTTCACCGCCTTCGAGGAACCAATGCACCATTCATCAAACGCAGCTCCGAATATAACACGTTTGTACGAGTCTACGTCAATAAACAGGATTTATCAGATCCAGTATTCAAACAAAACGTCGACATAGAGAGCATTTTTGAATGAACTACGTAGGTAGGTACAATCTAAATAAATGTGACGTTTTAATTTTTCTTTATTTGTAAACAAATCCGGTATTTAGCACAAACTTTATTGAGACAGGAAAAGGTTAGTTATGTTAATCGGTCAAATCTTTGGACTTTACCATGTAACTGAAATGAATGTTAAGCTTCGGCCAAACGAGCGACAAGCGGGCGGGACGCGTAACGCGCAGCGGGAACGTCTACAACGCGAAACTGGTCCACAAGACCGCTTTGCTGACGCTGTGTCATAATATATACAGAATAACGTTTCCGCTTAGTTTTAATAGCGTTTGGTAGGTTAACTAGTTAAAGTAGGTTTAACACTGCCAGTGTATATATTATTATGGCGCACACCTACGTGACCGTTATGCGGAAACACAGCGTCAGGAACGCGAGATGAACGCGACTTGTGTACAAGTATTTCGAATTTTTTTAATATTATTTTATCTGTTGATATTGTTCCAAGAATCGTATGTTATATGTGATTATAACCAGACATGATATTAAATTGTCGGAATTGTTGGCCGAAGGGAATGCGTGCATTCCTAACCCTCGATTATAGCGAGGCACGGGTTCGATTACTGACAAAGCTTATTTTGAATAACTAACCTGATTTTGCGAAATCAGATAACTTGATGAAAATAGATAAATGGCATATTTTAAACAAAGAAACACTTGTACTGTTTTACGTATCACTTATAGTTTATTACTTTGTAAATAGCCTACCGGTTTCGCTCATACAGCATCATCAGGGCTAAAGTAGCAGTAAAGTAGTAGTTTAGGTAGTTTAAGTTTTTAGCCCTGATGATGCTGTGTAAGCGAAACCAGTAGGCTATTTACAAAGTAATAAATTATAAGTGATACGTAAAACAATACAAGTGTTTCTTTGTTTAAAAA
Source organism: Calephelis nemesis (assembly GCA_002245505.1). NCBI lineage: Eukaryota > Metazoa > Arthropoda > Insecta > Lepidoptera > Riodinidae > Calephelis > Calephelis nemesis. The sequence continues at coordinate 150,684 of NJDD01000367.1, forward strand.
TATGAATATTTGGAAGTTTTACCAAACGCCGACGATAAAAAAATATCAAATATAGATAATTGGCAGATGCTCACGGCCAAGCCAGAAATCAAAAAAGAACATTGTTTCCGGCCTACTGTATCTATTATTACCATGCAGCCCATGGGATAAGCGTACCATCTGAGTGAGAGCTAACAATTTTTAGACTTCTAAGGTCAAATTAGTACTAGTTGCAGCTGCCTCGCTTTTGCAGCGCCTCGAGAATGTATACTGACGTAAGGGTGGATGACTCCTAGTCAGTTATAGCCTCAAAAATGCAGCAGATGCAAGACTAAGATGTGATATAAGAATAAGATGAAAGGGTATGTGGTAATTTTTAAAACACAGTAAACTGATGTTTTTCATCTATAATATAAAAATGAAATGTTAAATGTGTTGGTAAGCGCATAACTTCCGAACGACTGAACCGATTTGGCCAACACTTTTTTATTGTTAGTTATTGTCAGAAGAAGGTTCTTATGAAGACAAAAACCGGAAAAATTGCAGGAAAAATGGGAAAAAGAATACTTTAAAAAAAAGAATTTCCCTATAGAAACTGAACGGGTGGAACGAAGTTCGCCAGGACAGCTAGTGTAAAACAAAAAAATCTTAACCCAAATTTTACTTTATTTGATATTAGGGTTTAAATATAAAAATCCGCTACAACTTAGGCTAAAAATTGACAAAATAATAAACTTGTACTTGACGTTTAAATTATGTCACAAAAAGTCAGTTTATTTTATGAGAAACTATGTGATTTATGATACATGAACAATGTCCGGAGTATTATAATCGGAGTTTGTCAATACTCCTAACAAAAAAATAACCTCCGTAAGCCATTTGGTAAGGAAATGAATAAATGATTTTAAAACAATATTAGTGATTTATTAGCTAGTATTAACGCTTTAGAAGATCAAAGAGAGATCTTTCCAGGCAGTGAAAGTATATACTCCTTAAGAACCAATTTCGGAAGCGTTCACTGACTTTAAAGATTTAGATTTATATGCTGTAGTATTAAATAATTGTAACATTGCGATGTAGGATTTGCTCAGTCGTGTGCCTTGCACCGATAACTTTATATATAATATTGGCCACTATTTATAAAGCGAAATTTCGGATTGCCAGTTTTTTTAAACGGACACATTAATAATAGCAATTAATTTCCTTTTTCCTATTCTTTCTTGGGATTAATAGACACGGGCACAGTCATAAAATACAAATATACAATTTTAAACTTAAGATAATATGACTTCATTAATTTCGTTCTTATTGACTAACGCCATTACAAATTAAGTTTGAAATTGCAAAGCCATAATCAGTCTTAATGATAATTTACATGAGATAAGGTTTTATAATCTTCTCGATAAACCATTTATCTGAAAATTGAAGGTGATCGCCAGGTTGTGAGAGGAAGACCAGTTTTCCAGCAGCATCCATTTTCTTCAAGCCCAAGCGGTCCTTGAAAAACACATGATAACTTTTAAATTAGTAATATAATAATAAGTAGTTATGCGCAGGATATATAGCCGTTACTCATCTTAATATATATAAATCTCCTGTCACAATGTTTGTCCGCGATGGACTCCAAAACTACTTAACCGATTTCAATGAAATTTGCACACCGTGTGCATTTTGATCCAACTTGAGATATAGGATAGCTTCATTTTATGATAAAAACATTTCAATTTTGTGATAAAAAAAATTACCGTCCGGGCGAAGCCGGAACAGGCAGCTAGTAGATTATATTAATATGCCGTTACTTGTTAACTGACTTCGAAAAGAGTGTG
>NJDD01000367.1:163368-200609 GCA_002245505.1 Calephelis nemesis
TATATATATATATATATATATATAAATCAATGCCACACTCAAGAACGGGCTCACCTATCCAAACCAAATGTTTTGCTTTGTTCGAGTTATTTAGTAGATGGTTCGTGTGAAGTTTTCATAAAATCGGTCGAGCGGTTCTCCAATTACCCAATTTTTTTGTAACTAATGAATTCAATAAATGGTGGATCTTTTTTTACTGGGTAGTTTTCAGCCAAATTGAGACTTTTCCGTATTTTTTTTCCGATTTTGTTGAAACTTTTTTCAGTTGTTTTTTTCTTTTTTGTTTTGTTGTGTTACGTCACTCATGTGGTCATATACGTAGCGAAGCACGTACCGGGCCGCTAGTTTCACATATATTCACGATTTACATTATTTTTTGAGGCATAATCAAAGTTTCTAGAACTGGTCATTTACAACAAATAAAATCAAAAGTAATAACAGAATTTGCAACCGAAGCACTCTAGAAATATATTACTTCTTTTCTTTGTAGACTACCATTTGTCTTTTCGATTTGGTGAGGTTCGAATAGTTGTGTGTCGCTATGTGAATGAAATTAAATTGTGAAAATATTCGCTCAGTCATTTTTTACAATTTAATTAAATCAACAAGAGAAAAAAAAACTTTTTTAACAAGAGAATTTCTAGAGAATTCAACTGACATTTTGATGATGAAGCGCCATTTCGTATCATTAGTGGTTCGGAGAATTAGATTTGGACGCGGTCATCTCTATGACGATAAATGAGAAGGTCGGCTGACGACTGCGGTTACTAAATCTAATATCAATACTGTACGAGTAAATATAACTGACAAGAAAAATACTTAGCAGCAAATTCGTACTGAATGAGGAATTGAAATAATTCAAATGCAAAACATGGTATCCATCGATTGTAAAGCTTATGAACCTTTGTATACTTTTGTATTTGCTGTATCCAAAGACCAGCAGAAATACACTGGAGATAGCAAATACAAAATACGTCATTTGATAGCTACCCAGTGATCAGCCCCCAGAACTAATCGCAAAAAATAAACTAATCCATATTAGCATTAGAAATTAGGAACATTGTCCGTTTGCCCTTTGTTACGTAACAGTATAGCATCATCGTTTATTTTTCGTGTTCATCTTGGTGTGATAATTAAGAGGAATAAAGTAACGTAGGATACTTTTATTTCGACATCTAACCAGATTCTATGTGGAAATCCAAATAACTTCAATACACAGGCATCGATACAGGCATGCATGGAGTAACATGCTCCAATATTGGACTTACTTATTATAGGCTATTTGCAAAATGTACGCTGTATCAACAAAACTTAACATCGTAGACTAATAACGAGTAGGTGTCACGTTAACGGTAGTGCGTAATCTATTCTTAATAGTAATCCACCTGCATGTTATTCTTCGACAACTATAAAATTTGACAATACCTAAAATGTTTTTATTTTACGAAAACACTAAAAATCGTAACACTCATATTTTTGAAAATGGTCATAATAATTATTATTGTAACATTAATCGGAGTTGTCTAACAGTAACTCAAAAACTACAAAGTTTTGTTTTTCGTTAATCTTTTAGCAAGCTTGTAGTTTCACTGACATTAACGTGATGTATTGTCAGCTGTCAGTTCACAATATGTACATATGTACATATTTGTACACTTGCAACCACTAGATGCTCCATCTAGTTTATTACGAAATAAAGTTAAATGAAACCATGATCTGACCAGTTTTGCCACAGTGAAAAAAATGAGTTCATTAATACTTAAATAATGATATTATAAAAGAAATTTTAATTTAAATTAAGGGAAAAGGGATGAAAAAAATAAAAAAAGGACTGAAAAATGCCTTTTCTTAAAATAACTTAATAACAGTAGGAAATAGAAAAAAAGTTTCAAGTAAAAGTTGTAGAGAAAAAAATTCTACACAAAAAAGTTTCTCTTCATTTTTTTGTTATGTGCTTTAGTTTAGCTGCAAAAAAAGGACTTCGCAAATCGCAAACAGAGAGTATATAATATACATACACTGACCATTGCAACTGTGGCCTAGTTAGTCCCACTGAACCAGAATTCCAGGCGAAGGAAGCCAGAATATTTTCTTCGTTTAGTTTAGGCCATTCATCCAATGTACTTACCTACTCACCAGAACCTAGAGGATTGTGTTTTCTCCCATTGCTAGAACGAACTTTCTTGCGCAAATGCTACTTAGTAAGAATAGCAAGTATGCGTCGTAATTATTTATCTTTCAAGATAGTTGCTAACCTCAGAGTATAGTTCGGCGTAATCAACTAAGAACTTTTGTAATCAGATTAATAATCTGATCGAAAGTAATAATGGCTCCATTAATCATAGTTACTATTAATCTGGATTACTTACAATCACGATTACATTTGTAATCGTTAGTTTTTATTATAAAAATCAGTAATCTGAATATATGCAAAGAGTAGATTAAAAGTATATACTCCTTATGAACCAATTTCGGAAATCGTTGACTGGCTTTAAAGATTTACGTTTATATGCTATAGTGTTACATAATTGTAACTTTGCGATGTAGGATTTGCTCAGTCGTGTGCCTTGCACCGATAAATTTATATATTATATTGGTCACTATTTATAAAACGAAATTTTGGCTTGGTAGTTTTTTTTAAAACGGACCGGGAAAAAATATACAGCGACTCATTATAATAACAATTAATCTCCTTATTTTTATTCCTTCTTCGCGTTAACAGACCCGTGTCTATATATTCCGTGTAGTCATGAAATACAAAATATACAATTTTAAACTTAGATAATAACAATGACTTCATTAATTCCTTCTTATTAAACTAATGCCATTACAAATTGAATTTTAAATTGCAAATCCATAATCAGTCTTAATGATAATTTATATGAGATAAGGTTTTATGATCTTCTCGATAAACCATTTATCTGAAAATTGAAGGTGATCGCCAGGTTGTGAGAGGAAGACCAGTTTTCCAGCAGCATCCATTTTCCTCAAGCCCAGGCGGTCCTTAAAAAACAAATAGTTTTTTAAATTTCTACATTAGGTAACAACAGGTAGTAGGTACCTAATTGCGTGCCTGATATATATATCCGTTACTTTTTCGCCTAATTTGAAAAAAGGGTGTTTATATGTTTGCCTACTATTTTTTGATGTATGTTAGGGATTTTTCCGTCATTGCTGAACTGATTTCAATTTGTTTTTTATTCGAAAAAGCAAACCTACTAGGTGGTCACTTTGCCACCAAATATAGATCTGATGATATTCAGAGAAACCATTTTCTTCTCATTTTATTGTACAATTTCGCTTGTTTTTAAATTTATGCTAAATTTTATCGTTCATAAAATAATAAAAAAATATACCTAGATAAGTTGCACAAATTGAATCTCCTATATAGTAAGAAATTTATATAATGTTTGTGTTATAAGTGTTAGTTGACTAAAACATGACAGACTTATTACGACGACAGGAATAGTTTAGGCGGTCCTGAACCGGGGAAGTTGCTGTATAGCACTCTACCACCAGTATAAAAGTAACACGCCATTACAATCTGGCAACATTACTTAAAAACCATAACTCTCTTATAGTAAAATTTTTCCGATCTTTTGAAAGTAACCCTGTATAACATCTATAGTATCTAAAGGACACAGTTGGCTCTTACCTTCAGAAGAGATGTTTGCTTATTCTGTCTTATGTTATGTAAAAAGGTGTGCCTTTTCACACTCAGTCTTCACTATTATTAAAACATTGTCGATCCTTTAAAAGTTACCCTGTACAACATCTTGACTATCTATAGGACACAGTTGGCCCTTACCATTAGAAGAGATGTTTGCTTATTCTGTCTTATGCCATAAAAACGGTACCTTCTTCACACACAGTCCTCTTCAAGAAGTGAGGCAAAACAAGCACTTACCTTCAGATAAAGCCAAGTTTTCTGTAATGGAAGCACTATTTTAGATTGACCTGGAGCGTAGTAACCAAACCATTCAGTCCCCCGTGGCTCAACCGTAGAGTCATTGTCAAATTTAACCATGACAAAATGCTCCAAGTTATTCAGATTGGCGATGTAGGTGGTATTGATGTTCCTCTCATTATTGATATCAGATAAGAACTCGCTGTCGTTTCTGTAGGTGTCCTCGTGTAGTGGATCGTGCCAATAGGTTGCTTGTACCAGGGATTTCTGTACCCAACTGTAATAAAGTAAATAAATAAAATAAATGAATAAATATCCCTGGACAAATCACACAAATTGAATCTAACCCCAAAGTAGGTAAGCAAATTATATTCTCGTGTCATGGGTGTTAGTCAACGATACTAATACATAGAAATACTTAATACTATACTTAACTATACTATAATACTATACTATACTTAATACTAAATAAATAGATACCAGAATAAATTTAATAAACACCCAGACCCGGAAATGCAGACACCTGAATGTTCATCACACAAATGCCTGCCCCCGTCAGGAATCGACCCAGAGCCACGCGGTTGGTCGATGTAGTTATGCGTGTACGCTAGCCACTCGACCAACGAGTCAGACCCGGAAATACATACACGTAAATATTTATCGCACAAATGCCTGACCGCGTCGGGAATCAAACCCGAGTCTCGCAGTTGGTGGTTGGTATGTTTTTAAACAAGGTTATCCTTATACAAATTATTTGTATATGTAAAGCTGAAGCTAATATGAGATGTAGAACTTAGGTCAAGCGCCGATTAACAAAATAAATTTTATTGTATGTTAAAAGGCGAACAACCTACTTAGATTGTATCTTAGTATTTATTTTTTTATGTTTTCATAATACTGGAAGGCAAACCAAAAGTATTTTTACGCCCATATCTCCGAAGAGGTAGGCTGAGGCCCAACCAGCCGAAGCCGACTAGCCGAAGATACTAAGTCCCACAATGTGATAAGTGGCAAGCCTATCGCCAACCGGGCACATATCCTATCCCGGGTAACATTTTTTTTATTAGATAATTGGAAAAACTCAATTTTTTTGTTGCCCGACCCGGGATTCGAACCCAGGACCTCATGCAGTCAAGTCCAACAACTGAACCGATAGACCACAGCAGACGGTTTTACTAATGGTAAGAAATTTACGCCGCCTAGAGACACCAAAGGTGATAATCGTGCGTTGCCAACCGGAGGTCGGGATGTTAGAATTCGAGCAAAAGTACATTTGCCGCATACCTTATCCTCTGAACCGGAACACATCAACTGTAAGCACTGACGTGATAGCGACAGGGTTAGGTAAGGCGGTGGTACCAATCTGTAAGATGCTGCTAAACTCTACCACCTTGTCAGATGTCACGGTGTTTGTAACGGTAAGTCAATGCTCGCGGGTGCCCTGGTTGTGGCTTCGCCTACATCTTCGGGGATATGGGTGTGAAGATACTACTACTACACGTCAATGCTCGCCTTTTACGAGATGCGTAGCAGGAATGAGGATTTGTTACAGATAGGTAACAAATATACACCTACTGACACGAAGTAAATGGAATTAAATGAAATTTACTTGCTGTATATATGTTAGAAGTTGTTACAAAAAATATTTGTTTACACCAACATATTTTATCACATTGTGGTGTGCAGATATTTTTAAGATTTATATAAAAAGGTATGCGGTAATAATTGTGCGATGCAAAGTGCTGGGTTATTAGCAACCAGTTTCCGAAACGCCAATTTTAATTTACGATTAATCTCTACATAAGAGCTATTTTATATGTAATTAATAGTGCTGCGGTACCTACTCTTAAATATAACAACAAGCCTATACCATTTAACTCATCTGTAAATAATCTAGGTGTAACTTTTTGTTCTGATCTCTCTTGGAATTCACACGTTAATAAATTCAGTCAAAAAGTTCACTTTGCTTTTCACTCTCTCAAACCTCTTCAAAATTTTTTGCCCCTTCAAACTAAAATTTATTTAATGCATAGCCTTATCCTCCCCATTATTGACTACGACGACTGTTGTTACCTTGATGCCACTGAGGAGGTCGTTAATAAACTTGAGAAACTTCAAAATCTTTGTATTCGGTTTATTTTCGGATTAAAAAAATTTGACCATGTCTCCAGTTATAGGTCTAAGCTTAAGTGGCTTCCGATTAGACAACGTAGACAATTTCACATTCTTTGCTTGCTTTTCAAAATTCTTTTTAATCAGTTTTCTCCTAATTACCTTCGTAACTCATTTCAATTCTTACATTCTCCTGATTCGCCTTGTCGTTCAAATGTTCGTACTCTGTTGCGATACCCTTCTAGTCATTCTGCTGCATATTTCCATTCATTCACAGTCCATACTGTAAGGTTGTGGAACTCCTTACCTTATGAAATTCGTGGCTGCGAAACTCTTGATTCTTTCAAGAAACATCTAAAAGAGTATTTCTTTGCCATAGCTTATACTCTCAATTCGTTCATATAATTTTACTTTAGTTTTATGTTTAGTTTAATTTTTTTTTATTTGTTTTGTTATATTTTTTTAATTACATGTGTTTTAGTTCATTAAATAGTATATACTTAGTAGTTTAGTTATCTGTACACCAAGTCTACTTATTTCATTTATTACTTTCCGGGTTGGCTGGAAGAAATTTCTTTTGTTAGAGATAAGCTCGCCTTTTGTACTTTTTTTTACTTTTAAGTATTTTGTTTGTAATATCAGTTGTGTACAATAAAGAGTTAATAATAATAATATTTTACATGACTTCGGTTTAGATTTCTAGCATGAGTTTAGTTTAGACTTCTAAACCAAGAATCGATTATCCGCCTTCTTGCCGCTTATAAGACACGAGAATTAAATGAAATAAGAATATGCCAAGAGGATTTTGGGTTAAATTAAATAATCAACATTTTCTGTGAACACGATAATGAAATTAGAATCACTATTTGCAGTTTCGTTGGCCTTATATATTAAAATTTTAAATCTTGTCGCCTACAGAGATGGCAGCTATTTAAATATCCTGTTTTGCTAATTGAATCCGGACTTATCTAAATGGAGAAAAATTTTTCCTTTGTTCGTATGTTCATGATTCATCACATAACTTCTTGATAAAACTGGTGAAATTTGGTACACGAGCTCACTTTATTCCGGAGTCGTGAATTTACTCTTACTAAACAAGAAAGAAGTCTATTGAAAAACAATTTTAAAGCGCGAGGAAATCCGCGCGGACAACGACTAATCTTATATAAAACCTAATAATAATAGAACCATAGAAGATTGAATTCTGTACAATAAAGATATTTGAGGTTTTGGCGCCATCGAGAGAAAAGATCGAAGTTTTTTCATAATTATTGAATTTCGTGTTGATATTGAGTGAAATTAGTCAATTTTGGTGGCATTTTGTACGATTTTGTTCAGTGAAAGTGCACAAATGAAATAATCATGAAGAAATTGGCGTGTCATGTATTTCCTCGTTGCCGCCAAATCTCCTTATATGAGCTTGTATAATGAGGCCGCCGCTTTACCCAAGAGCCTGACAGGACTTCCTGACGACTAATGACGAATGACTAATTATAATTGATCAAAATTGATATAAAATTCGATGCAAATTTTTACTTGACGAATAACAAAATACTAACGTGAAGGCCAAAACTTAAAGAAAGAAAAGAAAAAAGATATTTAAAAAATAGGTGCAGGTGTCTAAAAAGCAGAACATATTTTCAAAATTTTTAGATTTTTTGTCTGTTTGTATCATGACCGCGATTAACGCGGAATCTACTGATTAGATAGTGACAAAATTTGGCTGGTAGGTTCACTGAGTCTAAGAAGTTATATTGCCATTTTTAGCCCGCTCATTAAAGGGGTTCGCCAAGGGACAGGGGTAACAGTTAAAATGTAATATAGGCTCTAATTCGTTTATGTGTAGTCAGATTTAAACAGTCTGCTGTATTTTTTAGGTTAAAAGGTTTGTCAGACATTACTTGAGATCCCGAATGTTGAGAAACATTTTAACGTACAGGTCATCCAACATATATACATATCTCCACGATAAATTTACCTTCACATAAATGAAACTTCTTCGTACCTGTAATACGCAGCGTAGTTTAGAAGTTTCCGTAAATAATCACACGATTCATCTGTAATTGGTCCACAATGGGGGATGCCGTATACCCCTTGATGCTGGCCACCCAGAGTTATCAGATTCTTCACTGGGCCGATTTTATGTCCACATCTCTGTACCACTGCTCTTCTGAAAGTAAATGAATATGTAAAAGTACAGACCACAAAAAACACGTAAGAACTTTGAGGTTACAGCTAGACATCCTATCAGCAATGCATCGTATTTTCCCATTACTCTTCTTTTCTATCGCATAAAACAACGAACACTAGCACAGAGACGATCAGACTTATTTCATGTAACGTCCACTTAGAAACGCAGTCATTTTGCAGCAACCCCTCCCCACCCGTTTTAACATATTTGTTTCGCCTGGAGTTTAAAAAAACATTTTTTTAGGTTTCCTGACCGCCCTAGGCTAGGCTAGGCTTCCAGCGCCCACATGGAGGCGATATCGTCCACTTTGAGAAAGAGTTGACTAGCAATTAAAGAATTCTTGATGTAAGGCCTATCATGCAAGTCTACCACTACCCTACCTTCCGACCCGGAACATAAGTATACCGGCAGGATTAGGTTAGACGGTGGATAGTTGCTGCACAGCAAAGTACCACCAGTGGTCTTGTTCAATCTGTGCTCGCCACTTACGTCCTGCCGTCTGCCTGGCACAGAGGCAGATAGTTTACATATTAGACAATCTTTCGGCAAAGGAATGAAATGATTCTAATGTCTTCTGTCACTTAGATTCCTGGTTGTTAAGATTAGTAGCATCACATAAATGTGATAGAAATCTGCTATGGCTAAACCGGATTAGTAATCACCACTTTACATATTCCTTTCAGCACCACTGGTTTCAATCCACACTAATATTATAAATGCGAAAGTAACTCTGTCTTTCTGTCTGTCTGTTACCTTTTCACGCCTAAACCACCAAACCGATTTTGCTGAAATTTGGTATGTAGATAGTTTTCATTCATGAGAAGGACATAGACATAACATTTTTTGGAAATTCAACCCTTAAAACGGTTAAAAGGGATGGCAAAGTTTGTATGAGAAAAATATTTTTATTGCACATTTTTGCATGAAACTTTGAATTAATGCTTTTTCGTACAAATGATGAAACACGTATTTCAGGGTTTTTCGAAATTCACCCCCATTGGGGGTCAAAGGGGGTGGCTAAGTTTGTATGGGAAATTTAATTCTATTGAAATATTTTGCGTTACATTGAAATAATGCTTTGCAATACAAATTATGAGATACATATTTAAGCGTTTTTTTTTAAATCAAACCCTATGAGGGTTAACGGGGGTGGCACAATTTGCGTAGGAAAAATATTTAACAGTAATTTTTACCATAAGTCCATAACAATGAACCACGTACATCAGTTTATCATTAACGAAAAACACACAAAGAAATGATGATACACATAGTAGCAAAATTGGTTAAAAATCCCTACTAGTATTATAAATGCGAAAGTAACTCTGTCTGTCTGTTTGTCCGTCAGTCTGTCTGTTACGCTTTCACGCCTAAACCAGTGGACCGATTTTGATGAAATTTGGTACAGAGATAGAATAGACCCTAAGGAACAACATATGCTACTTTTTATTGCAAGAAACAGGGGAGAATGGGTAAAAAGAGGGGATGAATGTTTATATGGAAATTCGTCATTTTTAAAGCTGCAACAGTGAAACTTTGTATTCATACACTTTATGATGAACGAAAGAACATAGGCTACTTTTTGTCACTAAATAATGATTGATAATGGGTAAAAAGAGGTGATGAATGTTCGTATGGAAAATCGTTTTTTTGTTTGAAAGGGTAATTTCAGAGGTGGTCCCATGGTCACCAGGTCGGGATGTGATGATGAAATCCTGGGGAAATCGAGGTAAACTCTAAAAAAATGTTGGCAAGAATAGTGTTTTTGTGGATTATGATCACTTGCTAGCATTCGACAATGGTCACTCTATACTCAGACTCAACAGACTTGCGGAACAGGCTAACTGTTAAGTGTCTTTGAGGGATTTGGAGATATTTACATAGACGCAAGGGAGAAGATCAGCTAGCGCTCAGCGTCAAGCTCAAAGTTGAATCATTTTCAGAAAGTTTAATAGGAATGTTTTTGTTAATGCAGGATTCTATTATGACCACACCTTACAGTATAAAAATCATTCTTTGATTTTAATTGGAAAAATGATAAAAAATATCAGCATTGTTATCCCTTAAAATTCAAAGATGAAACGCAGGGTTGTGTTAATGGTAAGATATTATTACTTTTGCTTGGTGAACCAGCTGAGCCGCTAAAGTCTCTTTTATTGTGCAATTCTGATGAATCTCGAAGATTTTTCAGCAATATGCGCAAAAGAAATAATTGTTTTCAAATGACGTCGTTTAGAGTAGGTAGACACATCATTATGCCAGGATGTTCTCCCGCATTTTTCTGTGCAATGTCAAATTTATCACAGAATCTGTTCATACTAATTAAAAAGCTGAAGAGTTTAATTTTGTTGCTACAATTTCTAAATGTGAGTTTCTGAAGATATCCCCGAAGGGTTAGTTCTGCCTAACAGCACAAACAGAGTTCTCACGACTAGCCGAAGACATTGAGTCCAATGTGGTAGATGACAATCCTGTAGCCAACCGGGCACTTATCCAATCCCGGGCAAGTGGAAACGTTACTTTTAGTAGAAAATTGAAACTTCACAATTTCTATTTGTTTTTTTTGAAGTCATTCTGAAGACGGACGGTTAGACCTCAGAGACGATATGTATATTTCTAAAATTTCCAAAAAAAATCTGTTAGAGGTTTCCATAACTTGTTATACAGTTTAATTTCACAGGAATTGCCGAAGTGCAGATAAAACTGTGGAGAAAATAACGTATTCCTACTATTTATCTGAGGCGAAATTAGAAAAGAGATGGTGTATGTTCAGTTTTGGCGGCAAAATTGTTGAATTGATTTTAACATTTAAAAAAATAGATGAAACTTTGGATAGCGATACACCTACCTAGTCTACATTTAATCTTAAAATTTTGACGAGTAGTGTTGGAGAGCTAAATATCAAATTAGTAGACTACGCGGGCGAAGCCGCGGGTAACAGCTAGTTTTACCATAAATATCTTAGGTGTTCAAAAGCTTAACATATTTCTTATCTGGAAATCTATCTAATTTCTTTATTACCTATATTTCAAAAAAGGCAACTTGTAAACATATAATACCATCAGAAAATTAGGTTACTGCTATGCCTTCTAATATTAATAAGAAAAACACAATATGATCTTTTTAAAACAGTCCAAACACTAACATTAATACAAATAATAAAACTGAGAGAAACCAATCGTGATAAGCCCATTTCGAAGTAGGTATAGGGTACATAACTATAACCTTAGGTAGTTGCCTTTTTATAAAATAGGTAGTTACTTCCTATATTTTAAAAAGGCAACTTGTAAACACATGATACCATCAGAAAACAGGATTGCTGATATGCCTACTAATATTAATAAAAAAACACAATTGGTATTTTAATAGGACTTACAGAAACTGACTTCCCTGGGAGAACCCAATTGCATTAAAACCATTTTGCAGTTTAGGGTCTCTAGCTATAACCTTACAAGCATAGCTAACTTGTTTATTAGTGTACATAAAGTAGCTATTTTCTAAATCTTCAATTGTAGAGTTTCCAATTCTTAAAGAATTCACGTAGACGCCAGGTATCTGCTTTTTCAAGAAATACTTGAATATTCCTAGACTGTTTGCCATACAGCATGTATCTCCTAAAAAAATATAAATATTAAAAAAAAAAACAAGAAACTTATGTATGCTTATGTAATGTTGTTGATATAAAAAGGAATTTTTTAAAGACTAATAAGATTTTTGCTAAACTTTTTACAAAATATGTGCAACTCATTTTCGAATAGAAATATAGGTAGGTAGGTATAATGTGGATTTTTGTTTAAGAAAGATATTTCATTAAGAGAAAGCGGCCAAAGAAGGGCGCCAACATTTGTCAGGAATTTGCGTGGATAGGAACATGAATAATAACTTAATGAATTGGGTACTTTCAAAGAAAGAAAGAAAGAGGAGGGGTTGTTTAATCATACCTACTTAGTATCTCTAAGTAGTCTGTGGTTTAATCAAGATGTACGAAATTCTCCATGACCATTATTTAGCACAAAAAGACATCTATACATTAAAAAAGAATAATGACCTTCGAAATAAAACAGAAATCAATCAACAACTGCGAGATCTAAGGTGATTTGAATTAAATTTTAATTTAAGAACTTTAATTCAAACACCTTCAGTAATCAGTATGACTGGTTCATACACCATTACGGTAAAACAGACAACGATTATAATATTTTTTAAGTATAAAAGAATATTATGAATTAGAACTGTAAAATTAACACATTTTATTTAAGAACTTAACCTTTTTTTAATTTAAGGACTTTTTGATGAATAAGAAAGAAACATACCCATGCCATGCCAGAGAACTATAGGAGTGGGGCTTGCTGTAACAAATCCCACTAAACATAAAATTAAAATAATCGCTTTCATTATTTACGTGTTTCGGTCGTGCCTGTAGGTACCTATTTAAAATAAAAGCTTAATAAGCTTAAGCCTAAGATACTGTGCAATGGTTATTAATTTAGAAAAATACTATTTAAAAAAAAATACAAAACTTCACTGAGAAATACTGGTATATAATATATTTAGGTGATTAAATTATTTACTATTTGACCCATTAATTCAGATATCGATTATATCTGGTACACACAAGCGAACGAGTCGAAGTTGATACGAAGTTACCATTTATTTTCTGTTACTGTATGAACAACCTACCTATGATTTGAACTTTGTTAGAAAATGTTTAATGTAAACAAACAATACAAATGTTTTGAAATTTACATTAATGTCAATGTGATGTCAAATGTGAAATGACAATTGACAGGTCAGCCCGTCAGCCGTCAGGATAACTATCAGCATGATAGATTAGTTATGTGTTGCCAAATAATTTGTAGAGTAATCCTACTAATTAATTATATGAAGATACCTAAATCTTCACACCTACTTTTCTAAAGTAGAAACCATATTCTGCCTTGTATGACAGTATAGGTACAACATCTAAAAAACTACAAATACTCAAAAATTAAGATTACTTGTTTCCTCAGAAAATCGGCAAAAAATGTTTATTATCTTATTTACACACTTATTATTATTAGATTTAATTTATTTATCTTTTAATAGATACCGTTAAAGCGTAAGACGTTGCTGCATCGTTTAAATAAAATATCCAAAAAGAATAATCACCTACGTTAAGTACCGATATTCAAAAACACATAGTACGTTTTGTTTGTGTAATCACGTTACGACAAAACAACGTATTCAAAGATAATGAGAGCCAAAATATTACTTCTGTTTTATTTAATATATAGTTTTTGACAAAACAATTCGTTCTTTTTTTGCCCTAAGAAAATGTCCAAGTGAAGCTAATGTGTGTTTAGGTGTATGCAAAATATATGTATATTTGTTTGTTCTTATATGACATGGTAAAGACCAAAGGCGTTTACCGATTTTAAATGATTCTTACATCGATCGACGACCTGGGGGCTGGATGGTAAAGTCAAATACCTGTCAAAAGAAGTGTTTTATATTTGTTATCTCCATTGACCAACAGAAATACAGTTGAGATAGCAAACACAATTGACGTCATTTGATATACACTTTTGCAGTTTGAGTTGGCAACTGAGATACATAATCACCCCCCAGATCACCAGGTAAACTTCACTTAACACAGTAAATCCATGAATGTTTATCACACTGGCAAACTCTTTTTTCACTTTAAAAAAATACATATATACCGAATGAAAAAACAATCTGAAAAATCTAAATTAAATCAAAATAAAATAAGAATGTCAAATAAGGTATCGCTAAATAGATGTCAAAAATTGATAGTAAGGTTTTTTATTAGTTAACATATTTATGTATAAAAATCAATGCCACTTTTCGTTGTAATTTCATAACTCAACAACGGGCTCACCTATCCAAACCAAATGTTTTGTTTTGTTCGGATTATTTATTAGATGGTTTATGTGAAGTTTTCATAAAATCGGTTGGGTGGTTCTTCAATTACCCAATTTTTCATAACTAATGAATTCAATAAATAGTGAATCTTTTTTTACTGGGTATTTTTAAGCCAAATTGAGACTTTTTTCAGATGGGGATTATGCTGTCATGTTGAAACTTTTTTCAGTTGTTTTTTTCTTTTGTTGTGTTATGTCATTCATGTGGTCATAGACGTAGCGAAGCACGTACCGGGCCGCTAGTTTAGCATATATATCGATTTACATTAATTTACAAAATCATTTTTGCGTTATTGCTTACTAATGATATTTTAAATCAACCTAATCACACAAAATCGGTGTATACATGGGGCATACTAAAAGTTTTTAGAACTGGTCATTTACAACAAATAAAATAAAAAACAATAACAGAATTTGCAACTGAAACTCTCTAGAAATATACTACTTCTTTTTTTTGTAGACTACCATTTGTCTTTTCAGTTTGGTGGGATTCGAATAGTTGTGTGTCGCTATGAAGATGAAATTAAATTGTAAAAATATTCGCTCAGTCATTTTTTACAATTTAATTAAGTCAACAAGAGAATTTCTAGAGAATTCAACTCACATTTTGATGATGAAGTGCCATTTCGTAGCTCTTTATATTAGTGGTTCGGAGAATAAGACTTGGACGCGGTCATCTCCATGACGATAAATGAGAAGGTCAGCCGGCGACTGCGGTTACTAAATCTAATATCGATACTGTACGAGTAAATATAACTGACAAAAAAATACTTGGCAGCAAATTCGTACTGAATGAGGAATTGAAATTATTCAAATCCATTGATTCTAATGGTATCCATCGATTGTAAAGCTTATGAACCTTTGTATACTTTTGTATTTGCTGTATCCAAAGACCATCTGAAATACACTGGAGATAGCAAATACAAAATACATGATTTGACAGCTACCCAGTGATCAGCCTCCAGAACTAATCGCAAAAATTAATCTAATCCATGTTGGCATTAGAAATGAGGAACATTATCCGTTTGCCCTTTTTTAGGTAACAGTGGGGCATTATTGTACGTTTTTCGTGTTCGTCTTCGTGTGGAGATAAATAAAAGAAAAGAAGTAACGTACGATACTTTTATTTCGACATCTAACAAGATTCTATGTGGAAATCCAAATAACTTTAATACATAGGCATCGATGCAGGCAAGATGCTGGATAATTTTATAATCAAGGAGTAACTTGCTCCAATATTTTGTTTATTTATTATAGCCTATTTGCAAAATTTACGCATTATTAACATAACTCAACGTCGTAAACTAGTAAAGCAATATAGGTATCACATTAACGGTAGTGCGTAATTTATTCTTACTAGTAAATCTACCCGCATGTTATTCTTCGAGAACTATAAAAAATGACAATGCCTAACATGTTTTTATTTTACGCAAACACCAAAAATCGTAACTCTCTTTTTTTTTGAAAATGTTGATACTAATTTATTGTAACATTAATCGGAGTCCAACAATAACTCAAAAACTACAAAGTTTTGTTTTTCATTAATCTTTTGGCAAGTTTGTAGTTTCAATGACATTGACATTATGACGTTTTGTGTTCTGTCAGCTGTCAGTTCACAATAATATGAACACTTGCAACCACTAGATGGAGATATCATTACGAAAAAGCCATTTTCTAGAGCTTCAGTGTAGTTCTTCTTCTAGTCTGTGGCAAAGACTGCAATACTCTAGTCTGTGGGCTTCATTCAAGAATAAGCAAAATATGCAATCATAATATCTTTAAAATCGAATAGTTAGGTACACATTGGGGATTTTGTTAGTCTAAAAGTATTAATAATTAATTGGTAAGTACATAGGATGAATGGCCTAAACTAAACGAAGAAAATATACATATTATAATACTAATATATTCCCCGCGTTGGTCCGGGCTCCTTTGTAGAATAGACCATTTGCCTTCCTGTGCCAGGCAGCTCGTAAAAGGCGAGCATAGGCTTACCGTCACTAGCACCGTGACATCCTACTAGGTGGTAGAGTTTCGCAACGACTCATCCGGATTGGTACCACCGCCTTACCTATTCCTACCGCCATAACGTCATGACGTGTTCCGGTTCGGAGGGTAAGGTAGCCGCTTAACTTACTTTCGCTCGAGGCCTAACATCCCGGCCTCTGGTTGGCAACGCACCATTATCACCTTTGGTGTCTCCAGGAGGCGAGAATTTCTTACCATCAGGAAATCCGTCTGCTTGTTTGCCTTCCAATGTTATTTGCCTTCCAAACACTTGTACTCATCCACTTTACACTTTATTCAAAACTTTACGCTACTCTTCAGCCAACCGGTTTCACTTTTTATAGCTTTTTTTTCCTCCGCCTGGAATTCTGGTTGAGTGGGACTATCTAGGCTACAGTTGAAATGATCAGTTTATGTATTTATATTATATACTCTTTGTTTGCGATTTGGAAGTCAACGACCAACTACTTGTATACGGTAGCATCTCACCGTTTTATCTCTCCCAATTATCGTCTTGTAGCTACTTACATATCAGATATTCTTGGTTTAGCAGGCAAAACGACTGTTATTTTATGGTACAAGACAGCGAACAAGCACGCGGCTCTCCTGATGGTAAGAGATTAAGAACCATAGATGTTGTCCTGTGGCCGGGGTGTTAGACCAATGGTGCTGGTTTACTGGCAACCCTACCCTTTGGATTGGAACATAACAGCGTCGTTATAGCGGCACTAATAGGTAAGGCTATGGATCCTGACTTGGGCAAGTTGCTGCACAGCACTCTACCACCAATGAAACCAGCTACGATATTGTCATTATGTACCTGCTTAAGAACAATACTTAACCGCTCGTTGATTTTTTATCATAACATACTTAGATAGGTAGGTAGGTACTCACATAAAAATATATTTTTAAATTTGACGATCAAATCCATTTTTATTTTCTCCCATGGCTAGAACGAAGTAAGAACTATCTTTCTTAGATTCGCAAGTGCTACCTACTTAGGTAGTAAGTAGGTATGCGGTATAATTATTTATCTTTAGGTATGTGCTTTGACAAGATAGTTGCTACCTCTGAGTAGAGTTCGGCGTAATCAACTAAGTACTTTTGTAATCAGATTAAGAATCTGATTGAAAGTAATCATGACTACATCAATCATAATTACTTTTAATCTGGATTAGGTACTTTCAATTATGAGTACATTTATAATCGTTAGTTTTGATTATAATAATCAGTAATCTGAATGTACCTTTGCAAAGACTTGATTAAGCTTTTAATGATTATTTATAATAAAATAATGTGGTTCGATACTTAATTAGTCAATCGTATCACGAAGGTATGTCTACGATTTATAAAAAAAACAACTGACAGAATTTCAATGGTATGGATTGTTTTTTATTCTTTCATTATTTAAATCCTTAATCAAATTCAAAAAAAGATTTTTCGCGTATGCGTTTGCATTTCGAAGCGAAAATACCTACGGTGCGTGGGGTGCATTCTCATATGCAATAATAACCAATTTACCAAAATCCCACAGACTTTCGGAAGAAATGTTTGAAAAGGGTACTTTTGAATTTTAATTTAAGTCACAAATAGCATACAAACAAATAATTTTAATTACTTCACTACTTATTAAAAAATGTAAAATAAGTATGATTATGTAATGATATAATTGTTGATTATTTAATTTTTAGATTTTCTAAATGTAGTTATTTTAACAGTTACCTAGTAGTTATTTTAATATGCTTTAATTAAAAGAGTAATCAAAAAAGTAATCGAAATTGCGATTACTATGTACTAATAATCATTAATCACCGATACGTTTACTTTCCTAAATGCTTTCAGTAATCTGTAATCAAAATTGTGTATTACACTACGTAATCGCAATCCTTAATAAAATTGTTAATCTGATTACATTTTGCCCAACTTTGCCTCCGAGCCTCCTTTGTAGAATAGACGAGCTGCATTCCTGCCTGGCAGGTCGGGAGAGGTGAACAAAGGTGAAATGAGTCATCACCCAAATAACCACTGGTGGTAAAGTGCCGTACTGCAAATCTTTTTGGGATTCACCGCCTTACCTCTTCCGCCTTATACAGAGCTACTTTGAAAGGACCGGCCAAATTTTAATATAAGGGGGTTAACGCGTAAATGGTAAGGCATTTTAAATATTATTGCTAAATTGTAGTATTTAGTTTTAAAAACATTCGTTTAAAACAGTCCGCCAAAATGCTTTACTTGTTGTCACGCTATCTCGCTCATGACGTCACTAGTCTACAAATGCGACTGTGGTCGGTGGGAACCAGTTTGAAACTTTATTCATGTTATAACCATGCATCTTGTATTTTCCATAGGATAAAAATTAGAAATTGTTTTCATTTTAATTTTTTAGTTTTTTCATAGATCGAAAGTAGTACTAGTAGTAGTAGTAGTAGAAGTACTATCTATTTAGAAATGTTTCTCAGAATTTAGCTGGTGTTTTAGATGAAACCCTGTATATTCTGGTCCGAAAGGTGGGGTAGCCACTAGAACTGCACATTTGGTCTAGACTCTAGCACAGGATAGCGACGCGTTAGGCCATGGTTGACTCTTCAGAAAAATTGCAACGAGAACTTATTTAAGTACTTATGCTTACAAAAAAAGTAACATTAACTTGCAAAATAAAGTAATATTTACTTGAATTCGTAGTAATTACCTCGTAGATGCTATATGATATACCAAATGTACAAGTAAGTATTATTAATGTTAAGGGTCCATGTATGCTAAGTTACGTAAGCAGTATAATGTTTTTTTTCATGCAAAGCAATCATCGATCTTGGTGACAAAAATACACACGATTAACATGAATATACTTTATAAAACTAGTGTTTCCAAAACACGATTCATTTTACTTTGCTCGATAGAAAATAATCAAAAAGTTGACCCTTTTTTGAAAGCAAAAGACAACTGTCTACTTCAATTACGAAAATATGGACACCAGATTTAACATTAACATAAATAAGTACTCTACCTAAAAGATAAGTGTTTCAGTTTTTATACTTTTATTCAAATTATTTTTATAGTGTCAAAAATAGTGATTTGTCGCTTAAGACATTTACTTTAAAGCGCAATATTTTATAGTAATCATGGAACGGGGGAGTGTGGCGGTTGGCTCTTCTGGCTGACTAAGGGCCTTAAGCGACACTAACAAACAAATAAATAGACGATGTATTTGCAAACCTTATATATACTTATTAATAAATTAAAAAACTCTGAAGGTAATGCTCGTCCTTGGCTTTTGTTTCTACCCCTAGAAAGTCATTGAGAAACCAACTTTTCGATGCCATATTTAGGTATTAATTAGTATGTTGTAATAGACTATTTGTGATTGATGATGCATACCTACTTAAATGGCGATAAACTCCTTTGTGTCATTCATTTTGTGTTTTTGTATCATCATCATCATCATCAGCCGGAAGACGTGCAACGCTGGGCATAGCCCTTCCACAAAGAGCGCCACAAGTCACGATCACTAACCGCTCTCAACCCGCGACTTTGACTAAATCATCAGTCCACCGGGTGGGAGGTTGTACAACACTACGTCCTCCGGTGCGGGGCCGCCATTTGAGAGCCTTTCTTCTCCAGCGGTTATCGTTTCTGCGAGCAATGTGGCCTGCCCATTGTCACTTTAGCTTGCTGACTCTCTGGAGTCGGTTACTTTCGTTCTCTCGCGGATCATCGAATTACGGATCATATCTCGCAGAGAAACACCGAGCATAGCTCTCTCCATAGCACGCACTTTTGTATACTCGATTGGAAAAGGTAAGTACTATCCCTGACGCCGTATCGACTGCAGAGCAGAGGTAGAGTAGCTGGTAAACTAGGACAGACCTAACATTTCGGCATCAGGACAGCGACGCACCTGTAACATCTATGGTGTCTATAGCCCACGGTTGTCTCTTACAATCAGGAGAGTCGTGTGCTTCTTTCATCACCTCTCAAAAAAATCAAAAATCTATACTATAATAAATACCATCCAGGACATAGCACGCAACCTAGCGTTTTTTATTTGTTAAAAATAATTTCATGCGATGGTTTTACAATTATTAATGTAATTGTGACCTTCATTTTACCTAGATATGACCTACAGTCAACAAGTAATTCAGAAGACTAGTCTGACAATAAAATATTTTAACTACAGGAATAGGTAAAGCGGTTGACCTACCCGGGCGTGTTGCTGTACAGTACTTTATCAACAGTGATGTCGTTACTAATTATTTATATTTTAACCTGAGCTCGCCTCTTACGAGCTGCCTGGCAGAGAGGCAAATAGTATTTTCTACTCAGCGAATACGGACCAACGCGGGGCATTCTTCTAAATGGGTTATTCTTTCAAATGTAGAATACTCCTTGTCCTATCCAATAGACACAAAGCCAAAATTATAAAACCTTATTTAAAGATTTACATTTCTTGTGATTTAGTCCCAGTTTCGAAAAATGCTTATTTAGCAGACACGTATATCATCACAACAGTCTGTATGCCAAATTTCACCAAAATCCGTTCAGAGGTATTGGCTGGTGGTTATGATTTTCGAGACAGTGACCTTTTCTATTATGATAGAAATGGCAGTAACTGTAATGAGCAAAAC
The DNA here is from genome assembly GCA_002245505.1 of Calephelis nemesis. Taxonomy (NCBI): domain Eukaryota; kingdom Metazoa; phylum Arthropoda; class Insecta; order Lepidoptera; family Riodinidae; genus Calephelis; species Calephelis nemesis. The sequence continues at coordinate 184,126 of NJDD01000367.1, forward strand.
TGCTAGGCTAGTTTTATGTAAAATAAGTAGGAAGAGATACATTAAGTTCTGTTTCAATTGTGAATAAGCATTATTTTATTTCAAAAAATTCCTATTCAATAAGACCTCTCATAGAAACAATCATTACTAGATTTCGTCACTTTTAGAAAAGGGGGAGCCACTCTGTCACTAATGGTTAATCCAAATATCAAGGCCCTTCAAGGTCTAAACTCTAAAGCCTTGAGATATAGCTCGTTTATCGATTTGACTTTATTGGGCAAAACTTGAAACTACGTCTTAAATAAAAGTCAAGGACAAAAAATAATACGTTTTGTTTAAAATATATATTATATTTGAAAATGACAAAAATCTTAGAAAAACATGTGATATGATTCTTTGTTTGTCAGATATTTTTGTTTATCTCCAGAAAATGCAAATTAGACAAAAAAAAACAACTGAATTCGAAAATGAAAATATTTTTTCATTTACCATAACTTATAGTTACAGGTATCAAAGCTTATGCAATTTGTTAAATATTAAAGATTAAAGGCTTTGAAGATTATTTTAAATTAGTATATAAAACCAAAGATTACATTTTAAGTAATTTATAAAAGTGATATGAAACAAATTTTTTTACGTCATAAAATAATCTTCAGTATGTATACTACTCTAACGATTTTAGGTAAATAGGTGGATTAAACAAGACCTAAAACATTTTATTGTTAATGTTAAAAAAAATACTCATCCAGTTCAACAACGGCACAACTTACATTGAGTTACTTTTTCAGGAGCTAGATTTAAACATAAATAGAGGCTTATTTTATTTAATTTTGTCTTTTCTATCCATAAGAGATTTCATTAAAAATATATTAAGTATAATAGATTCTGTATTTCTAATCACTTAGGCCTAAAAAAATCATTTTCTCAATTTTTGTAACTGTGCCATTTTTGAACCGGATGAGGGTATTTACGGATAATAAAGTGGCCATAACCGTTCAGCTGTCCATGCAAAAGCGATCAAAACGCTCAACGGTCACCACGTTTGGCGGGTGGGGGGAAAAAATGGCGGGAAATCGGAAAATCGACGATCTTTCGATTTATGTATTAAAAACATATAAATGTATATATTTTTAGGATCCCTGAGAATTCAGCTACGAAATAACGTAAAAATGTGTATGTTTAACCCCAATACCATTTGCTACGAACAAAATGTAAAAAAAAATCCGTGTTTTTTCCCAATTTTCCCAAGAATTGGGCCAGGCCACCACACTGCGTTGCGACGTCGCATCGTAAAAATCTACGACGCCGCGCAACGCATCGTCGAAATTTCCGATTTGCTGCCGCAACGTACAAATCTGCGATATGACAACGCGCTGCGGTTTAGTCCATACTTAATTTATATATCACAATTTGTAGACAAAATTTTAAAAACATAAGCAAAGAGGGGAATTGTGTACAAGTTTATGTTCAAATTTTGAAGAGTTAAATAGTGTTGAAATAGCAAAACACGGTAAATACTTATAAACGTTTTTCTTATCGTACGATGTGGTATCCGATTAAATTTTTGCGTTGCGACATCGCATCTCAGTGTTGTCGCCTGGCCCTTTCAACTTACGTTTAAACGTAAAACGTAAAATGAGTACCTTTATCCAAAGTATCGGTAACAAAACAAAGCCCATGCATGTGAATACAACATTTCTGAACTAAATGCTCAACATAAAGAATGATTGATTGGTTCAAATTACACGTCGCGACGTCTGGAATTTCCCGCGAAATCGATACACATTTTATATTTATGTGGTAAGAAGGAAACATTTGGATAATATTTTGGTACTCACAGTTAGTACTCAATGTTATAAAACGTATGTTATATTCATAACTATTTAGCTTAAAATGAGCACATTGTGTGCTGGGGATAATATTGGTAATACTTTTTTTTAATTCAGTTGACAAACCCAATACCTACTCACAGAGAAATGTATAATATACTTCAATAATTTAATAACCTATTTATAAATACATGAATTTCATCGGAATATGTCAGATTTGTCCAAAAAGCTGTCAGAGCAACAGAAGCAGCACGAACTCAGAACAAATGTTAATTGTAAACAACAAGGTTAACAATTATTAATATCATTTTTGATAAAGCTTACAACATACTCGTATTTTAAAAAACATTTGTTTTAAAAATATTGTTACACTTTATAAAGTAGCAATACGTATTATATGCATTTAGTCCGAAGGTTCAAGTGTAATTGTATTCTTAGGCACTTAAGGTGTAAGTTTTTTTAACAAAAGTAGGTACTTTGGTACTTAAAAATTGGAAATATCATTGCAGCATAGAATAATGTTTATTACATTTTTTATGATAAAAATTCTTCTGCAGTGCTCCTTTGGTGTACCTTAATAATTGTCTTTTTAATCTATTACTAGTGAAGCTAAATTTAAAATAATATGTTGCAAAGCATATTACATGTTCAGGATTTTTTTTCTTGAATACATTTGCAACCAATAGATTTTCTTTGTTTATTTAAAATCATTGACAATAAATGTAAGAAAACTATACAGATTGACACAAGTACAATGAACATAGACTTCGAAGGATATAGAAGAGTTTGTAAATTTGTGTCGTTAACTTAATAAACGGACAAGTTTACAAAACTTGTATGTATAAGTATACCTATAAACTATAGTAATGTTAATACAAACTACAAAACAAAGTACCTAACTAAATAAAAAAGACTGTGCGTATCGAATTCGGTTATTTCGTCATTTGTGCGAAATGGTAAATGTCCGGTACATATGTTAATGAATATGGCACTTCCTTATAGATATTTATAACCAAGTAATAAGTACACGAGATTTTTTATCTTCATAATATAAACTTCCGTGATACAGTTGAGGCTGGGCTAATTCTAATCCACTCTTGTATGGCGTATTATTTTTGCTGTGGTAACCTCCTCTTTACTTAAATACTATTATTAATTTTAAAAAAACTAGAGAAGTATCTAAATAACAGGTAATAGCTGTCAAACAAAAAAAAAATCTTCTGATTAGACTTAAGTTTACAACTGTTTTGTTAATTTAAATAATATTTAAAATGACATTTGCCTTAGCTTTAGTGATTATAACAAAAAAAATATCGATTTTTTTATAAATATTCGTTTATTTCCTTCATAACATTATAAATAATGTTAAAAGTTCGTTAAATTAGTATTTATTAACTACATGTTAAATAAATATTGGTATTAACCCGTAAAATTCTAAAGTTGCACATCGCAGTCCCTACTATTTTTTCATCAGCGTTTTAACAAACAGGCACTTATTAAATAAATATATTTTTATTTTCTTGTCTTAATGCTAAATCACGTTTCATTATCTTAGTATTGTGTGAAAATATTTTTCTTTTCTCAGACTAGAAGAATAAGATAGAGCGATAAGAACAATCAAGTGTAGCCATTGAAAATAATTACTGTTGTGACCCCCATTTTACGAAGATAATGTTTTTGCTGCACCTTAATGTGCACTCGAACTTTCAGGGTTCTTAAGGCTCAGTTCGTCTTATTTTTCTAATTTAAAATTATCCTAATCTAACTTAATCACAGTCTTATCAGGAGACACTAACGAGTCTAATGCCCGCGATGGGTTCAAGCGTCTATCTAGTATCTACTGTCTAGGCAACATTTATCACAAGATAGGGTCAATTTTATTATCGATGTATCGATAAATTCCTTACATCACTACACAAAATGATATTCAATTCGTTTCAATCTTGCAAGATTCGTCAAGTAGACTCCTTGTCACAAAATTTCTTGGAGTGAAGTTTCGATTTCTCTTATAAAGAGGTTCTGTTACGTTGCTCCTTTCGTGTATCATTTACAGGCCGCCTTCTCTTTTTTAATATTCTATAGGCAAAGCCCTGTCGTCATACATTCCGCAAATATTCAAAAAAGTCGATAAGATCTGTGTTTTTTTTATTTTGATAGCATGTTGTAGCTTTGAACATCGATTTAAAATGTAAACGACCCATATCAAAACGACTTATCAATAACTAGATTCTTCAGCCTCGTCGTTACAGATCCTAATTATTCAGAGTATCCTCATGGAGTCTGAATGTTTCATGATGTTATATTCTAAACTTCTCAGTTTTGGAGTATCAAAACTGTCACTTGAATCGGAGGAATATTGGAATCTTTGCCTTTGTGACTTGATCCTTCTGGTTCTGGTGTCGGAGTCGTAGGAAAGCGTGTGGTATGAACCTTTTTTGAATCTGTGCGGTATTCTATATGGTGTGCTGTTTTGAACGTCTGACATTGATCGAATGTGTCTTCTTAGTTTCAATTCCTTTGATAACGGCGGGAACATAAACGGACTATTTAGCTTCTTGTCTTCTACGGACCTGGAATGAAACAAAAGTTTTCATTTAGTCACATATATTCACAGTAATTCAAGCGCAGTAAAACTGCAAGAAATCGATTTCGGGTTAAAAAGTGTGGAGGAATCGATAAACATACGTAAAAATATAAGAGTTAGTCGTTTTCTTTTTTCTTTCCTTTTTACAGCCTCCGCCTTTTTCCGAAGTCCGTTAAAATAATAACATTCAGCTGTAAGTAAAGTGCTCACAGATTTCGGATAAAAGGGGTATTAAAATGTTTCCACAAGATAACAAATTGAGAGACAAGATAAGGAGTGTGGTGTTTGCGGGGATTAACGCCAGGATGATGATGATGATAAACTTGTAAGCTAGAAAGTTGATACCCCCGATTAAGGTTGGCAACATACCAAAAACATATCTTGGTACATATACATGGCGTGTGTTTTTCATTATCAAAAAATGTTTATCTTAAAAACCGATATCATCCGTTGTCATGGACTTTATTTTACATTTTTACATTTACATTTTGGTCTCCCTATTAAGTCATCAATCTCATAAGCACGAGTCAAAAAATGGATGTGATATCTACATATACCTATAATAAATATGTAGAAGGGTCATTCATATTGAAAATATTGAAAAAATAAATAGCAGGGGGTGTTACTGGATCGATACCAAACCCAAATATGTGATGAAAAAAATTTTGTCTGTCTGTCTGTATGTTAAAGTATCACGTGAAAACTAACGGTTCTATTTCGTTGAAACTTGGTATAATTATAACTTATTATCCTTAGCATAAAATGGGACACTTTTTATCGTAGAAAAATACGTAGAAAAAAATAAATCTTAATTTTTCAGTTTGAGACCGACATCCGCGCGGACGGAGTCGCGCTAGCTAGCTAGTCGCGGAAGCTAGTATATAATAATACTTGAAGCAAAAACTTTGGATTATGATATTTGGCACACTTATAGTTTATGTGTAGGAGAAGTGCAGAACGCTAATATTTTTGAATGATAATGTTTATTAAGTGCATTAATTCAAAAAATAAAACATTACACGTACTACCTTCAATTTGACACACACAAACAAATATATTGATGATAACGATAAAAGATCACAGAAGGCGTAGAGTTACCATAGAGTTTGGAAACAAAGAAGTTGGTTGTGAGAAATAAAGAGGGCGTTCTTATCAACAAAACATTAAAATTTATTATGGTCGAATTTCGACTAACGGGCGACCACTAGTAAGATATGTATAAGTGCAGTATAAGTGTAAAAACCGACTCCAACTATTTAATTGGTCGCAATTTGATAATTCTTTTTCAAAAAATAGCAAATTAATTCGAAATGTTCCCATGTGATTTTAATTAACATCCCGCCCTTAGTTTTTAAATTACCTACACTTGATGCGTACATTTTCCAATAAATAAAAATTAAAAAAAAGTCATTTATTATAAAAACTTAAGTTCAATAATGAGATCGATGACAAACGCAAAAGTATTAAACTGTGTAGCGCGTGTCAACGCCCTCCTCCACGGATTTGACATTTAATTTCAAAACTTACAATTTGATGAAAAAAATACAAAGGAATTTTGGCGCCATCGTGAATGAAGATGGTCGTAACTTTTTCACAATTATTGAATTTAGTGTAAATAATGAGTAAAATTAGTTAATTTAGGTGGGAATTAGTTTAATTTTGTTTAATGAAAGTGCACAAATGAAATAATCATGAACAAATTAGTGCACCGCGAATTTCCTCGCTGCCGCCAAATCTTCTAAAGTGAGCTTGTGTAAAGTGACCACCGCTTTACTCAAGACCCTGACGTGACTTTGTAAATAGTGACTAATGACTGTATGAGAATTAATTGATACGGAAGACATGTGACTAATGACTGTATAAGAATTAATTATTACGGAAGACGTGGCAGCATGGCCTAAAGGTCTTAGCCGGCCCCAGAAAGGGCAAATTAACCTAAAAAAAAAGAAAAATACAAAGGGTTACCCTAGTCTAAAGTATAAAAATGAAAAGAAACGATGTGTGTGTGTGTGTGTGTGTGTGTGTGTGTGTGTGTGTAAGTGTGAGTATGAGTTCCTGCGTATGTTGCGTCTTGAGCATGAAGTTTGGATGTTGTAGTGGACCATTATCGGATAAATATATGTATTAACTTAAAAACCACTAGACAGATCACGACAAAATTAATATGGGACCACCTTGAAATCATATCATCCAAATAAGAACCTTCTCCTTTTCTGGAGTTAGTTAAAAATTACATGGTCAAATACACTGTCAACGTTACTAAAGTGATATTGAGTGTGGCAATATTTATTTTATATTTAATATATTATTACATGTAGAGTATTTAGAATAAAACTATGACGTAGACATTTGAATTAGAAATGCAAATACAGACAGTATAAATATTTGTTATTTGCAAAATGTTACATGCTCCAAGGAGATATATTAAACCAATTCAAACAATCATTATCAGCAAATGAAGGTGATTAAATGACACACCTACTTTTTATTTGGTACATTTCCATAATTAAGTACGATAAGCTTGAGGAAAATTTTAATGTCAATATAAGAAACATCATACGTGTGACGGTGGTTATTTGTAGAGTTATTATTGAATTTCGACCTCATGTAAATTGGAAATTGGCATCGGATTCTTCGGATAGGCAAATTTCTATGTAATATACTTATGAACTTTCCTCTTTCATCATTCTGTCTATTAAAAAAACCGCATTAAAATCCTTTGCATAGTTTTAAAAATCAGACAGCGAAAGCGACTTTAGTCGACTATGTAGAGATGGTATATTCTTCACTTTTCATTAAGTTCAAATTCGTTTTACCAAGCTATTTCTTATCAAAACTTAGTATATCTACCATCTGCTGTTTCTATATATCCTAAAAAATATTCTTCTCTTAATATAGTGAAACGGCTAATATTAATAACCTATCTAAGATAAGAGGTTGTGATGTATTAGATCAGTTGCCAGGTTACTGCAGTTATTTTTTAATTATCAACAAAAACATCTTAGCAATTAAATTCTTGAAGCCTTATCTTAATTTCGGTGCAAGAGTATTTCAACTTCAAAGTACCTTGGTACTTAAGAAATTAAAAAAAATAAAAAGAGAGCTGACAACTGATTTAAAGCATAGGATTTAATTTCACAAAACATAGTATCCAATTTTTTTGAAGTTATACTTCTTTTGGCGCGATTAGGAAAAATAATGAGAGTGAATTTTTACAATTCGCGCGCACACCGACACATAAATGTGTCAAAAGCAACACCCTGAAGTTAGTTGCGAACCTTTTTATTTTTAATTATATTTTATGATTTTTAATTATTGTTGCATGCGATTTATGTACATGCTATTTATGTATGTATGCGTTGTGTTATTATTTGGTATTTTTGGATTGTTACGCCAAAGAAGTATAACTTTTTACGTCCGTATATGAGCACACACACTCTTTTTCTTTTAATTTTGATACCTGGTTATCAATTTTAGTTTTATAAAGTTCTCAGACCCATTTTTACATAATTTGAAACTTTAATGGACTATGCCAAACCTCGACTGTGTAATGAGATTTTATTTATTTTTTACATAATTTATTCTTAAATTAATATTGGTCTATGTTGTCTGTTGGGAATTAGATTTTTCGAGACATAACAAAATATGAAACACATTTAACATTTAAAATACGTTTAGACGTTTGTTGAAAACACTGTAAAACAAAACCAGTTAATGTTATTTTATCAAATTGTACATTATTATTATTAAGTCAACTCATTAAACAAACAAATGATTTGTAACTAACTATTCGCGGCAATGACTTCATTATGAACACTTGTTGTCCATACAACTATAAAATTACTCATTAAGATAAGTTACGCGCTTATTATTCAGATTTCTATTCTATAATTGTTCACGTAAATGATACAAGTTATGAAGGAAATCATGTTATATACTGGGCAAAGAGTATATAAATACTACGTTACAAGAGGCGGGACCTCCATAGATACATACCAAACCCGAATTTTGTATGAAGTTTACTTAAAGTGATACATGCCACTTGACATAGCATTGTGAAAAGTTATAACCTGTATAATTTGAAAGTAAATCTAAAGGCATTCAGATATAAGGCAACTAGTGTCATATGATTTAAGGGAATAAAAAACATAGCAAACATATATTTTTTATTTTTTTATAATGAAAGTTGCGCCAAACTGATACTGGGTTAAATTAATGTTTTCTAAATAAATAATCAGCTGCTTAAAATCAGTTAGTGGAATATTTAGTTAGTGTTCATATACCAGATTTAAATTTGGAATTTTTTAATCGAATTTAGAAGCAATACCAAAACTGTTTGTTACTTTTGTTGTGCTTAAATTATAAGTTGTAAAAAGAAAAGTTTGAAGCAATTTTTCATATATGCCAGCTTTAAATTTGGAATTTTTCAATCAAATTTAGAAGCAACATCAAAACTGTTGCTTTTATTGTAATAATTGTATTATATGACAATTAGATAAAGACAGAAAGATTATGTTACGGGCAAATTAGAACTTCACCTATTACTTAATCTGAGCTATAACGGTGATAGGATAGTAGAAATTGAACATTTTCTTGATTATCTTTACGTTAAGTCCTTTAAGGGGTATGCAAAAAGTATTCAGTGCCAAAGTTCACAACTCTTGCAGATCTCCTCAGCGTCCTCCACATTCAGTACCATTCTCATACAAACGCGCCGGTTTTGGACTCTAGACACCACCCTCGGGTAAAAAGGAAACGACTTGAGCGTGGAATGCCAACCTAGCTCTCCCCGGGTACATGCATCCATCCACATTCGAATTGCATATCTGTTTTTCCGTATGACCGAACCATCAACATTCTCATTTTAACACCAACACTTTCTTTTTATCCCACTCTTCTCTCGGATCTCACTGTAACGAATGCTGTCAAAAAAAAGTGAATACTAGTGGTTTTAGTAGATAACTAAAACAGACGTCTTTCTTGTAGATATTTTGGTATTTGTTATCGATTAGGTTTATTGTTGACCGACTTTACAAAGTTTCAAAGTCAACTAAATAAGGAAGTGCAATAAAATGAATGATCCTAAGCATAAGCTATGGTTCAATTAACGAAAGCGGTTTTATATTGAAGGTGACTGACGAGTGATAAGGCTATCGTCACCAAGAACTTGGAGCACAATGACTATCTGCGCAAATAAATTTAGCAATTACTATTAATAACAGGAAACCTTGACTCCAATATCACAGCTAAGAAAATATGAAGAGTTTTCAGTCTTATGATTGTCGTCGTCTCAAAAAAAAGTAAAGTAGTTCGTCGTTCTCGTTTCTGATAATCAAATAAAGATATCTTGTTTAAATTTCGATGTATGTCAGTCGTAAAAAAAATATTACTTATCAAAATTTCCCGCCCATGACCAAGACATTTGCAAACATTGATTCTAGGTCTGTATTCCTGGCCCGGAATATTAAATTTATCGTCGTATTTATTTAAGCATTTGTATGTATTATTACCATTAGCTAATACCCATAACAATCACATAATTTGCTTACTTTGGGGTTAGATTAAATTTGTATATTTTGTACAGGGATTTTTATATGTTATTTTTCTCTGTTATACGATATCCAAGTCCTGCTTATAGTTTATTGTAGTACTAAATTATGTCGCAATAGGTTCAGGGATTCAGCATATTAGTTTGTATATTCAAACTAGAGTCTAGCAAATGAAAGTAGACTCATATGATTTACAAACTTTTTAAATGGCAATGATTCTAAGAATGTCAACGTAGACAACTAAATGTCAAGGTGGCGACTGTCGATCAATAACAATTAAATAACCTATCTAAGATAAGAGATAGGGCTACTTTAGGTCAGTTACCAGGCAATCACTGTGATTTTTTAATGATTAATAAAAAGCGCTCAGTAGCGATAGCATCTTTGTTATCGTCATCAAACCGATCTCTTATTAGCATAAAAATGATAAATGAATGAAAAATTAAAATGTCAAATGACGTCACAGCGCGAGGTGCACAGTTAATTCGTACGGGTTGTAGAAGTCCTATCTCTATCTGTAGATAGGTTATAAATATTGGCCGTCAATCGAGTTGTTTTGAAGATAATTTGTGTTTCATACTTTGAAATGTGATTTGAGCAATTATAATAGGAAGTGACACTGTTTTGCAATGACTAACAAATTTAATGAAAAAGCTACTTGCTACTTTCTGGGTACCCCATTGAGAGTTTCCATACTAAATTTTTTTTTGTATTTGCCGCTCTTTTACAGGTGGTTTGCTAGATCATAAACATTTTGAAAATTACAAAATTAATTGACCAAATTTAAATACTATGCACTGACGTTAATGTAAAAAAGTAACGCTGCGCAATATATTGCGTCATAAATAGTATTCACTGACGTTTTCGACGTTCGCAAGTGCCTTATACTACAAAAAAAAAAAGAAAAATAAAAAATGAAGGAAGTTATAGCAAATTTTTCGTTTTGTGTCCAATTCCGTGCACTTGTCTTACACTTTCGCGTGTGTAGGTATTTTATTTTACGTCACTAGTTCTATCATTTAGTTGCATAAAAATGCTTTTTAAAATATTAAGATTAAGATTAAACCAAACAAAAATGTTGGGAAAATGATCTTTTTTTGCAAATTGGAACCATTCTTTCCCTAAAGTCACCTAAAATGTCAGGTAAGGACAAGTTTTATATAAGTTAAAAAGACTGATTTTTTCTCTGTAAGGAATCGAACCCAAGCCTTCCGGTTGGTTGTTGCTAGGCATGTCCTCTAACCCCTCGACCAAAAAGCCATTAATTGTTAAAAAATAAATTTTAACTAAGTACTTGTTTAATTTTCTATTAAAAGACACAAGCACGCCTATTTCAAAAATTTTATTTTTGTAATTTTGCCAACTGTCATAAATAAAACTTATTGAATAAATTAGGTACACCAACATTAATACAGACACTATAAATTAACTTGATTTGATATAATCTGAAATTCTTAAGCTATGAGTCATAATCATGAAGTTCTCGAAAGACAAAACCCATTAGCCAGCTTGACCCGATAAAATGACTAGGAGGAGAAATTAAGTTATGAAGTCATAATATAACGATCCAATGGTCAAATGTTAATTGCTTTTTAAGCTAACAACATTATGATAACCAAAATCATTAATTAAGAACATCTGCGACAAGTGTTGCTTTGTGATTGGTCATATTTTATCGCATATTCCAGGGGCTCCCAAACTTTTTCTTTTGTTTTAGCTATTGGAATCTAGTTCCGTTATATTTTCTATATTGGATATGAAAAAATACAGCTTGCGCTTTCGGCTGAAGAGATCAACTTGTTTAGGGACTTTCATATACTTAAACAGAGAAACAAATACATTTACACATTTAAACTATAAGTGTGCGTGTGTAAGTGTAGTGTGAATATGAATGTGAGGGTGAGTGTGAATGTTAGTGTGCGTATGTGTATGTTTACGTGTGCGCGTGCGTGTGAGTGTGAGTATAAGTATGATAGTCCACAGGCCCATGCCAAAAATAGATGGGTCATATGAACTACCTATATTGTGGCGCTCTTTGGGGGAGGCCTATGTCCAGCAGTGGACGTCCTCCGGCTGGTGATGATGAACCACCAGGTGACGTATAAAGGACATCACCCGTCTTTTTAGCATGGACCTGTAGTCTATGAGTGTGGGTCTGTCTTCCTGGTATCAAGCTCCTTATCGACTAGACCGATTTCGATGCGGATTATTTGTTTAATAGCTGACGTAACCGAAAAGGTTTTAAAGGGGTTTATTAAAAAACTTATAATTGTTATAGAAAGGATCGCCTCTGTGGTCTAGCGGTTCAGTTGTTGGACTTGACTGCATGAGGTCCTGGGTTCGAATCCCGGGTCGGGCAACAAAAGAAAATTGGGTTTTTCCAATTTTCTAATAAAAAAAATGTTGCTCGGGATATGTGCCCGGTTAGCGAAAGGCTTGCCACCTATCACATTGTGGGACTTAGAATCTTCGGCTAGTGCCCTGGTTGTACTTCTGCCTACCTCTTCGGGGATATGGCCGTGAAGATACTTTTATTTTTATTATAGAAAGGATTTAGCATTTTGTCGATAAAAAGTAATAAAAATATGTACCTAATGGCAACCCAGACACTTTATGGCCGTTGCCATCTCAAACATCTGCTTAGGTTACTTTGTATTATTATAGGTACGTTTTACTGGTTTCTGAGGTCAGTAAATAATTATTTTGCAGTAAAACTTGTTTTAAGTTGACGTTGATAGACATTAAACCGATAAATATAATAATTAATTGTTTGTCTGTTTTTGTCCTTGTTTTTAAGGAAAAATACAAATGTTTTCCTTTGTTGTTACTATCTAAAATGGACAACGTAATTACCTTCCTGTCAGATACCTCGTATAGTCCTACTATTTAAGTTATACGCTTCGGCTTTACACTTTTTACTATTTATACTTTTATTTTTAAATTGGCTGACCTAATCTAAGTTTAGGCGAAATGATTAATTATGTAATAACAACTCTATAATATAGATATCTTTAAAATATATTCGGATTTCCGAAGCTTGACGAATATAGCCGAAGGGCATAATTTAAATAGTACTACTATACATTCGTTTTCTTAAAAATGATCTAGAATTTTTCAGTACCGTTAAAAAATCATTTTCCATGGAAAAACAATGATAAACCAACGTTAACATAAGGCCATTGTGTCAGGAATAAGTACGTCCTTTCTTTTATGGAATTGAAATGAGACAGCGAGCACACAGCTCTTCTGATGGGAAGAGATACTTGTTGCATAAGACACCATAGATTTTATGGGTGTATCGCTGTCCTCTTGCCGGGGTTTTATGCCTAATGTGCCGATAGAGGCTACCCTCCAGACAAATACATGACACTGTAATCATTGTGGCTGGAATAGGTAAGGCGGGAGATCAATAAAGTTACTTTTGCTCGAGGCCTGAGGTTGGCAACGCCCCATTACCACCTTTGGTGTCATTAGGTGGCCTAAATTTCTTACCATTAGGAAATCCGACTGCTTATTTGCCTTCCAATATCATAAAAAATATTATATTGTATACGTTATGTGTATATGTGTAATTTGTCCAGGTCATGTCCAGGCATATCTTTGTATAATAATTTATTTGTAGATATTAAGAGATTTATAAACGACCAGCTTAAATAAGCTCAGAGTCGCTCAGCGTGCTATGGAGAGAGCTATGCTCGGTGTTTCTCTGCGAGATATGATCCGTAATTCGATGATCCGCAAGAGAACGATAGTAACCGACATAGTTCAGAGAGTCAGCAAGCTGAAGTGGCAATGGGCGACTGCTCGAGTGGCGGCCCCGCATCGGAGGACGTAGTGTTGGACGACCTCCTACCCGGTGGACTGATGATCTGGTCAAAGTCGCGGGAAGTCGCTGTATACAAGCGGCTGGTGACCGTGACTTGTGGTGCTCTTTGGGAGAGGCCTTTGTCCGGCAGTAGACGTCCTATGGCTGATGATGATATGACTAGCTGTTGCCCGCGGCGTTGCCCGCGTGGTTAATTATAATAGGATTGGACTACTGATGTTGTGGTGGCAGGAATAGGAAGACAAGGCAAACTAGTCTTTAGTTATGAGTAACAAATATTATTTAAAGAAAGTGTCTTCACGCCCATATCCCCGAAGAGATAGGCAGAGGCACAACCAGGGCACCCACGACTAGCCGAAGACACTAAGTCCCACAATGTGATAGGTGGCAAGCCTATCGCCAACCGGGCACATATCCAATCCCGAGCAACATTTTTTTTATTAGAATATTAGAAAAACCAAATTCTTTTGTTGCCCGACCCGGGATTCGAACCCTGGACCTCATGCAGTCAAGTCCAACACCTGAACCGCTAGACCACAGAGGCGACTATTATTTAAAGAAAATTTTGTAAAAGGAAAACTATTAGACAGCTAAACAACGCGTGTTAGGCGGTAATGTTTACAAAAACTATGACATAAAAGGTGAGTTACATATATCAATAGGTTTGTCCAAGGTGCACCTTGTATCAACACAAAAGCCATTAAACGTCCATTTTCAAGGCACTACCGTCTGCTGTTTAAACATATCTTAGAGTAAAGATGGTGTAGAGTGCAGGGTTTAATTACTTAGAAATTATATTGTATTCTTAAAGAAATTCTTTTAGTGATCGAGATTAGATACTTCACGGTTTTTTTGATTCATAAATACTGGAGCAATAATCAGATATTACGACATAATTTAATTGTAAATTTTATAATATTATTCAGATTTTCAATAAATCGGGTGCAATTTTTTTTGAAGACACATAAGTAAACGTAGTCTATGACTTGAAGAAATATATTAACCTACTTAATTTTGTGAAGATAACAAAAACTCTAAATCTCAAGAAAGTTTCATCGAAAATTGTTTTGAACGAGATGTCAGTTTTTGAGACACTGCCCATATCCTTGAAGAGGTAGGCAGAGGCACAACCAGGGCACCCACGACTAGCTGAAGCCACTGCTCTCGATGTGATAGGTGCTAAGCCTATCGCCATCCGGTCACATATATAATCCTAAAACCGGTTTTAGTTAATTTTTTTATTAGAAAATTGAAAAAAAAAACAGATATTCTTTTGGTTGCCCGATGTGGAGATCGAAGCCGAAACTTTATGAAGTCAAGTCCAGTACCGTACTGTTAGAGAACTGAGACGTTTTTTTTTTATATTTACCTTTCTAATGTTTCTCTGAAGAATTTTATAAGTCTTTAAAAAAAGAAGCGTAAGAAGTTTTATAAGAAGTAATGCAAGTTTTTATTAACGAAATAGCACATAAGTTTCCGACATTTAAATGAATTCAACTATTATCAATACAAGATATTATGATTGTAATATCTTTATTCATCAAGGTGTACTTGTGCTTCCGATATTTTTCCGTTTTAGTCAAGACAACTTTGTTGTTTCCGGTTAAGTTCATGTCATTGCATGGTTTACATAAATGTATTTTGTTATATTTTGGTTCAAGTTACTTTATTCTTACTATCAGTATAATTCATGCGAATGTCTGTCTTTTACGCTTTCACAGCTATATGCAGCATAATATTAATGAGTAGGTACGTAAAGCAAATAACTTTGGCCGCATTTTAGAAAAATTGCTAGGGCGGAGGAGTATGAAATTTGGTGCACTTATAGTTTATGTGCAGGAGAACTATTTGAAATAATAATGCTATAAAGTGCATTAAATAAAAAAAATAAAACATTACACATACTACTACCATACATTTGAAAAACACAAACAAAATATTGATAACGATAAAAGATCACAGATGGTGCACAAACTACATTCATAATGTTTGGGAACAAAGTAGTTATCTTGATTAATGAAGATGGCGTTCTTATTAAAACGATAATTAATAAAAGAACCTTAATGATGTTTGAACATTAAATTTAAATAATTTATATTGAATAATCAATACTTAATTAAAATGTATTAAGTATTGATTATTCAAGTATTAAGGTCAAATCTCGACCTATGGGCGAGACTAGTATATTTGAAGACTTCTAACACGGGCTTCTTTTTCAAAAACACACCCGAGGGACTAACATTTTAACCAGTTGGGAACAGCAGCTTTAAAATTAGGTTGCAAAATTTCGTACATTGCAAAATAAATAAATAAAAGTTTGTAATAATTACAAAGTTTTACTTATGTTGGTTTGCAAACTTTATAATTACAATATCTGGATGGCCGAGCTTTGCTCAGTATATTTTTAAATGATTCCAAGCTAGATCAATTTATCGTCCCCTAAACCCCCTAAATACTAAATTTCATGAAAATTGTTGGAGCCGATTTCGAGATTCCAATTATGTATTTATATATATACCTAGTCTTGCCATAAATATTGTAATAAAGAAAAAAAATATTTTTTTAACTGCAAATAACATATATTACTTTTACAGTGTGTTAGTTAGTTTTTACTAATACATAAATATACAACAATTAAAAATATAAAAAGCTTATTCGAAGTGGTCTCCATTGGCTGCAATACAGTCCTTTAAACGTTGAGGCCAGTTATCAATAGA